>APFE031286864.1:0-19005 GCA_000404065.3 Pinus taeda
CTGCTTTCTCATCAAGTGGTGGCCCGCATGGAGGCCATGTGCCATATTTCATTATTTTTTTATATGATGTTGACGATATAGAGTTACAGATTTTTTATATATAATGTTTTAATATTTTATATAATGTTGATGATATAGAGTTAGAAGATTTTTATATATATAATGTTTTAGTATTTTATATAATGTTGATGATATGGAGTTAGACATTTTTTTATATATATAATGTTTTATTATAATATATAACTGGGTAATTTTTTATTTCCTATTTTCATATTGTAAATATAATTAATAATAATAATAATAAAAAATAAATAAAATGTAATTGTATATAAATATTATATATAATGTCATATTAATAATACTATATGTAATTTCATATTAATGGTATATGTATTATATATACAGTTATATTAATGTTATATATATAAAGAAAAGAATGGGGCTTAATTAATTAATTAATCAAATCAACTAGTAAGAGTTAAGACTAATATAATAGAGATTTAGCGAAATAGCGCTCTTCAACTCTTATGAGCTAGGTTTAGGGTTTACATTTGTTACAACCATGAAACCTTCGCATATTTTCTACTGTCGACTCTAATATTTCGCTAGGAATTCGTTTTTAGCTTGATTTTGATCAACTTATGGCCTCCTCATAAGCATAGAAGGCTTGAATGAAATGGAAGTAGTGGAGAAACCCTCTTCGAGATACCTAAGCAACTGTAATGCTAAGAACCCAATTACTTTTTTGACGTGCCAATGGCTCTTCTCTATTCACATTTTGGGGTCAAAATTTATGTCATCCTTGGGTTTCCATCTTCATTTTGTAAGCTCTCTTAATCATTCCTCGTGGCACTCACATGGTACCATGGGGCATATTACCTTAGGGAATTTTCATTAACATAATTCCACTCACGCCTAGGGAAATTCAACCCTGCGACCTTGAGGGAGGTTCCATCACAATTAGAGAAAGGGAGGTATCATCTCGTGTGAGGGCACTTGAGTCTTTGTACTTAGTATCATTGTTGAAATAATCATTGTAATTCAACCCCTTAGCTAAGATATAGTGTCACTATAGTGTATCCACAATTCCATGCAACTTCTTATAGTTGGATACTTGATCATCACTTCAAAGAATGTCTTCAAGTGTGTGTTGCACCACTAAACATAGATCCCTTGGGACATATCAATATCAGGCTCCACTTCTAATGGCAATTTTTCTAGCACTATTAGCCTAGGTGCAATATAGATTTGTGTCTTGGGTTCGTCAAAAGATCATTGTTCATCTTCCCATTTATTCTCTGCATTTTCCTTGGTTAAGGAATTAAAACACAATGAGATGTCAAAGCAATGTGAGGTAGACTTGCAATTGGTCATTGAGATAGGTTGGCATTGACAATTTAGTTACGACTTGTATCATCTCTAGCTTGATATAAAATCCATCTACACCTACCATATAGCCCAAATAAGTTATGAAGTCCATGGAAAATAAACTATTCTTCAAATTCATCAAAGTTTTCTTCTCTCTTACATCTTTTCATAATACAACTTTGACATATTATAAATGTTATGTCCATATTTTTCTATAGAGGAGAATGGTATCACAATACACAATGAGAAAATAACCAAGATAATCTCTTAATACATGATTCACCAATATTTGGAATTTATTTGGTGCATTAGTGAGTTCAAATTCCATTACCAATATCCATACAACCATGGTAAAGTTTGGAAGCTCGTTTTCCACGTATCTTCTTTCTTAACTTATACCCTAAATTAAGCTCAAGCTTAAATATATGTGTTTCTTATGGCTTGCAAGCATCCCCATGATACAGCAAAGGGGAAATATTCCTTTTCTACTTTATGTTGAAAGAACAATGTAGGAAACCTCAATAGAAATCCAAATAGCACACAATGAGACCAACGAAGTGAAAATTACAGTTTAACATTGTATATTTTACAAAGAGTTATAATGCATATTCAGAAGAATGACACCAAGGCTTCTCCACTAAGCATGTTCATACTAGTGACCAAAACACTTTCATCAAAATTAAATCCTATCTAAATAGGATAAACACTGCAACCTAACTAAACATTTCCCTTTATTGGAACTACCAAATATGAAACTTAAGTAAAACTAATCTTCATATTTATGATTAAATTACAAGCATGATATGTCACAGAGGAAATATTTCTTTACAAAAGGTTCCTTTTCACTCGAAGGATCACAAAAACTAAAGTAGGATAGGAGACTAAGTATCTATTTCAAAATTTTGTCATTGGTAAAGATATTATTAAACTTTTCCACATTATTGACTAATGAAGTTTAACTTTTTTAACAACATAGGAGTATTAATATGTAAATATCAATTTTAAAATACTATTTACTAACACTGAAATCTATTTCATATTATTATGATACTCTCGAATCTCATATCCATCCAAAAATTCCAACACACTTTCTTGTCTAACCTTTAGGGGATGCCAACTTCCACAGGAAAAGCGAGATCTTTATAAACAATACTAAAATAACATTGGAACATCACACAAGTGAAGGTCTGGATGAGGCTAAACTCTAGAGGGAAACTGTAAAATTTTATGGATTTTCATCAACAACCAAGGTACTCTCTACATTTACATTGAAGAGTGGATTCTAGTGAAATGGTAATTCATTGGCTAATCTATTTCAGCGTTAAGATTAGGGCCCTAGAGGCACAATACATTCATCTTCTAGTAAAGTTGGTCAAGCCAAAAAATTGTGATGTACTAAAGGGAGTTTCTAGCAAAATCACCACAATCATTAGTGGAAATGGAAGACACTATTGTAAACAAAAACACAATTGAGTAGAAGTGATGTGATATGAGGATGTGGAAGCATAGTGTTAGAGTTGTGTGTTGAATGCTATGTAGTGATAGTGTCACATAAACATATGAGAAGTAGGAACAAGAAATAACGAAGAGACAATCGCCCAAACAAATAAAATAAGTGTTTGGAATTGTCTTTCAATTTTTAGAGTTATATTGTTCCTATGACCTAAGAAGCATGTTTTTGTGCAACTAGATTGTGACTAGTCACTAAGCATTCTCTCTAAACAATCCTTTTGGCTATTGGTTTGGGGATGTTTTGCATGAATTAATCTTATGACTCATTAAGTTCAAATTTTGATAGTTTGAAACAAACATAAAATTCATTTAAATGTATTCTATTCCTACCCATTTTGTTGCATGCATCTAATTTCCCTGCAGGTGTAATGTTGGGTAGGAGGGTAGCCAAATTCTGACAAAATTGTTTGCACAATGAAGTCATGACTACATTCAATTAATTTTCTTAAGTGATACTCCAACATGTAATATGATAAAATTTACGTTTATAGGGTTGACACTACTTGTTAAACCCTGTAGGTGCTTATATATATATATATATGTATCATGTGAGGAAAGGTTCCATAGCCATCTCTTATTCATATTCACTGTAATTGATCCGGATTTAAACAACAACACAAAATATTACAGATATAACCATAAATATAGAGATGCAATGGAAATAACACTTCATTTCATCAATATCAAATACTGAAATATGCTTACAAACAAAATGGAAATAAGACTAGCTTAGGTGATGGTAGCTTATCTCTGAGAAGAGATGTGGTGCTTGCATGCCTTTGAACTGAGCTAAAATGAGGCTCAAGGGCATTTTTATTATTGAACAATAAGAGAAAACCCTAAACAATCAAAACCCTAACTCGAGTTGATGTAACACCAAGAGTTTACGGGCCCCGTTGGGGTTAGTTGGGAAACCAACTTCCCGGGGTCATAACTTGGTCATATTATCTCAGTTTCACACGTATGATACCTCGTTGGAAAGGTCTCTCTGAGGACTATAACTGTTGAGGTGATTTCTATTGAAATCCTTAGAGGCATTTTGCTAAAAAAAAAACATCATTAAGGGCCCCAAAACGGCTTCAGAAGGTCAGGACACGAAAAAACTGCCAAAAATAGTAAATTATGCTACAATTAAGGAAACTAAAAAAAAATGAAAGAACAATGGTGAGGTTCTAAGTTGAATAGGTAGGTGTCCACCAATATCCACCTAGATCGGTCCTCCCTCATTAGGAAGCAATGGTTTCCATTGAGTTGAGTTCCTCCCTAAGATGAGGAAACTTCTACTGAACTTGGTCCCTGGTGAGCCATTTGCCTTCGTGCAGGAGTTGGTCATAATCGACAACTCGATACAACTAGATCTTCTGTTGGTGAGTGTTCTTGATCTATGTGTCCATGATCCAATCAGTTTCATCTTTTTCCATGTAGTTTGGATTTAACTCTGTTGGTGTGAGTTGTTCTGCAATGTCGGATGTGTTTAGTAATGGTGGAAAGCATGGTCGAAGGAAATCCACATTGAACATTGTGTGTAGGCCAAGGAATGGGGGAATGTTGAGCTCAAAAGCATTATCTCCCACAACCTTGGTGATGGTGTATGGCCTATATCAAAGCAGGTGAATATTGTGGTGGGGCCCAGTGAGGCGCTCCTTCTGCAAATGTAGCCAAATTTTGTCGCCCACCTAGAACTTGTGTGGCACCCAATGTTGATCATGTCACTGGTTGTACTTAGCACTGGCTTTGTCCAATATCTCATGGACCTGTTGGAAGATGTGTTGAATGTTCTCAATGAAGCTATTTTCCTTGTTGGCTTCGAACTAGACATGAGTCAAATCTACTTCAGTCCTGACAAATAGTATGGCCACATCATATAGTGGTTGGAATCCCAAGCCCACTTGAAAAGGTTTGTGGCCAGTCAAGTTGTGGAGAGCTCGGCTATAGTTGTGCTGGACATAGGGGAGGCTCTCATCCCATGTGCATAGATGCTTTGACTTGTACATGCACGGAATGTGTACGATCATCCTGTTGACGAACTCTATTTGGCCATCCATTTGGGGATGGAAAGTTGTGGACTTCATGAGCTTGGTGTCCAGCATCAACAAGAGACTGGACCAAAATATACTGAGGAACCTGCAACCCAATCTAAGATAATAGACTGTGGGATCCAAAGTGTACCCACACTTGTTCAAAGAATAGTTTAGCAGTTGATTCTGCTATGATATTCTTCTTGCATCCCACCATAATGGCCATCTTCGAGAATTTCTCGATGACCACAAAACATAGTCCTTTCCATGCTTAGTAGAAGGAAGGCCCAACATGTAATCGATGGGTATGGATTTCCAAGGTCGACTAGGGGTATACAACGGAGTATAGAGGCCTTCCTTGTTGATGGTCAGTTTGGAAATGGCGCAAAAAGTGCAGGATCTAATGTACTTCCCGACATCTTGCTGAAGATTAAGCCAATAGAAATACTTCTGCAGTACTTCCACCATTTTCTCAAACCTGAAATGTTTAGTGGCCTGACTGTAGTGTGCTTCCCAAATCATCTTGGCATGCTCACTTGAAGGAACACAAAGGTGTCATAGGTGGCATAACATAGCATCATAGAGGTGAAAATCTAGAACTTGTTGACCCTCCAAGAGTGTATGGTATGTATGGTCAAATTCTGGGTCAGTTTTGTAGAGATGTGGCCAATCAGAAGTCTTGTGCCCACAAGAGTTGAGCATGGTGGTTAACGCCATGATCGGTGGTTGAGTGAGGTAGTCTGTAATGTTATTGGTGCTACCCTTCTTGTGCTTGATATTCAAATGGAACTGTTGCAGGTATGTGGACCACTTCTGATGGCGATTATTCTGCAACTTCCCTTGTGTTTGTATGAACTATAGGGGCTAGTGGTTTATGTGGATGATTGTTTGCTTCTCCAAAATGTAATGCTTCCGTTGTTGAGAGGCATGCACAATGGAATACATCTCTTTTTCATAAGCGGGATAATATTGGACTGTGTCTGAAAGTGTCTTGCTGTTATATGCCACTGGATTCCCTTGTTGAGTAAGGATTGCCCCAATAGCATAGTCAGAGGCATCTGTCTCGATCTCAAATGGTTGTTGCAAGTCTGGTAATGTGAGCACTAGTGCAAATCAGAGGTGATGTTTCAACTCTACGAATGTCTTTTGTTGAGATTCAGACCAAAATAGTTTTGCTTTCACTCCTCCCTTGGTGACTTGACTCAAGGGCCAAGTTATATGAGAGAACCCCAACACGAACGTGTGGTAGAAATTGTCAAGAGCCAAAAAGCTCCAGAGCTCTGTCAGAGTGGTTGGGGCTGGCCAATCCCAAATGACTTGGATCTCAGTTTGATCCACATGCAGCCCCTGTTCATCAATAATGTATCCCATACACTGAACCTAGGTCATGCCAAAATTTCATTTCTTCAATTTGGCACACAACTTGTGTTGTCGCAGTGTTTGGAGAACCTGTCAGACGTGATGGAGGTGCTCTTCCTAACTCTGGCTAAAGATCAGGATGTCATCCAAGTATATCACTACAAATGAGTTGTTGAATGGTCGCAAGATCTCATCCATCAGTCTCATGAAGGTTGCAAGAGCATTCATCAACCGAGAAGGCATAACCAACCATTCAGAAATGCCCTCCTTAGTTTTGAAGGCAGTCTTCCACATATTGGAGGGTTCAACTAGTACCTGGTGATATCCGGACTTCAAGTCGATCTTGCTGAAATATTTGTCCCACTTGACTTGGTCCAGAAGGTCATCAATCTATGGGATCAGCTACCTATTCCTGACAGTGATCTTGTTCAGCGCCTAATAGTCAATACAAAGTCTCCAAGTCCCATCCTTCTTCAATACCAACACAATCAGGCTCTCACAAGGTGGTGAACTTGACCGGATGTGACTTTTCTGCAACAGATCCTAAATCTTCCTCTTGATTTCATCATTCTCCAGAATGGAGCACTGATAGATTAGTCCATTGGGCAATGGCACACTTGGGGTCATATTGATGGAGTGCTTGACGTGACAGTGCAGAGGCACCCCTGCGAGGGAGGTGAAGATGTCCTCGTACTCCTCTATGAAATTTTCCATCCTTTGTTGTCATGCGGAGGGGCCCTATCTAGAGGTCATGGTCACCATATTCATCTGTACTTGAGGGTGTATCATCATAGAAACAAATTTCTTGGTTTTGGAAATGAGCTTACTGCATTGCTTTATAGTAACTAGAGAGATGGCGGTAGACAGTGCTACCTCTAGTATCTTGTACAACTTCTTTCCCAAGGTAACAATACAATGCAAGGCCTTGACTCATACACAACATGTCACTTCCACAAGTATGGTTGGCCTAATAATACATCACAAACATCAAGGGGAAAAACTTCACATAATACCTAATCTATGAAAAGCTTGACATTGTATGGAAGGCAGCACTGTTGGCTCACGTGAAGATCCTACCCTTGGTGGAGCCACCTAATGGTGTACAGTTGTGGGCGTGATGTGGTCGGTAAGTGCAACTGCTTCACGATCTTTGTCGCAATGAGGTTATTTTGGCTCTCGTTGTTGACAATGAACTGTAGCGGGGAACCCTTTACCCACATATGGGAGTGAAAGAGATACTCCTCATCCTCTGGATCTTTGGGTACCTCCTTCTGGATCTTCATGGTCGCAACAATGACATTAGGCTTCACATCAATAATCTGCTTTCCTTTTTCATTCCCCTTTTTGGGTTCTGACTCAGAGTCAGAACATGCATCTAATACCGAAGCCTTCAGCTCGGCCACGAGTGACTGCTTGCCCTGACACTCACTTGTGTTGTGAGTGGAGCTCTTTGGAACTCACACCACTTTCCCATGTCCTTCTTCATCTTTGCAGTGTAGTCCTTTGCTTTTGGCTTTGGTGGGTTGTCTTGGGTCATACCGCCTTGGCTTTGTCCTTTGTTCTGTGGTTTGGGGGCATATTTCCCTTGCTTTGGATTTGCAGATCCAAAGTATCACTTCTTCTGTTTAAACTTCTTCTCGATCTTGATAGTGTATTGGTACATCATGCCAAGTGAGGAGATGTCTAGGAACTCCATCTCATCCTGGATGTATATATGTAGGCAACCACGATACTTGAGTACCAAATGTTTCTCAGAATCCTTAATACCCAACTTCGTGCGAAGGGTATGAAAAACAATGGTAAACTCTGGCACATCTTGGTCCCTTCCCTGCCACAGTGTGGTCCACTTTATGTATTTGTCCCAGGCTAATCCAAGAAAAAAAGGTGTGACAATCTAAAAAAGTTCCAAAATATATTAAGTTTGTAGAGACTAACTCAAGGATATATTACTAAAATCTAGTACTCCTCAGGGTTGTTTGAAACACAATGAATATTAAAATTGGTACCATCGAGTAAGGCATAACCAGATATCTATTTTCTTAGCTTTGAATTTTCCATCATGCGTAGCCAAATTGCTAAATATGTAACCATTTCTAGTATTGCAAAATTTTCATGGAAACTAAGTTAAGGATATTGTACCGAAAATTGTTACTTTTTGGGCTATTTCAAACAACTAAAAACTAAAATAAGTACCATAAGGTAAGACATGCTAAGGTGATTTTTTGATCAATTTTGTGGAAATTTCAAACAACTTAAAGTTAAAATTAGTACCATAAGGTAAGACATACTAAGGTGGATTTTTTTGGTTAGTTTTTACTTGTTTTGAATTTCCCATCGAGCATAGATGAAGGGCTAAGCATGAAATATCATTTCTTGTATTTTTAGAGAACAAATTATTTTGTTCTTGTTTTGAAAAAAGAGCATAAAATGCTGAGGGGACCCACTCAATAATAAAAAAGAACCTAAAATAATAAAATAAAGGATGCATTTGAGGATGGTAACAACTAATTGTGAACACACCATAAAACGATATGTATGCTTACCATACCTTGACAGTAAAAGTAGTTGTGAGAAATTGGAATAGATTCTCTTCAACTCAATATCAAATTGGATAGTGAAATGATTAAAAGAAATACAACCCAAAGGATATACTAACTATGTAGCTCTTGTTGATACAAAAAAGAAGAACATTTTATCATAATTCTTAAATGCAACACATTAACTTATTTTATCATAATGCTTCATTGCAACACATTAACTCATTTTATCATAATGCTTCAATGCAACACATTAACTCATTTTATCATAACCCTTCAATGCAACACATTAACTATTAAATATGAAAACATAACAAAATTCCAGGTTATGCCATGTAAGGGAAATATGTAGTCATGGCATAGAAATTTTTGTTACAGGTAATCAACGATCAAAGATAAAAGTTGAACTAACTTATAACACTATGTGGAAAATTGTGTGAAATTACCAAACATTTTACTTTATCTATATAGTAAAAGGTTTGAAATTATTTGTAACATATCATGCCTCAATATTGCATAGTATCAACCTAATAGCATTGTATGGAAGGATATTTGTTACCATGGATTTTTATAAATTATAAGGGAAATCATTAATAAATTAAAGATGTTGCTTCGAGCTCATAATGTAGCTTAGTTGTTCATTTTAATTCAAACAAGTATCATTTAGAATACATGAATCCCCCAAACATGAGGAAAATACTAACAAACAAAAAATCTTCACCGATTATGAAAAACAAAGCGAGAATATATACCTAAACCAACATTCTTCCTATAACCAATTGAGCTCATTTCCTTAATATCAATGTCTACAGTGAGCTTTGAGTACCACAATAGTTTTCATGAATATTAAATAGGAACACACAATCAAGTTAGTTCAATTGGATCTTAATCGAAGCACATGTAATGTTCATGGTGAAATGAATACTTTGAGAAAACTATTAAGCACATACCTAAGATCAAATGAAAATGTGGGTAGGAAAAAAAATCATAGGTTTCAAGAAGACATATCAAATTGGGACATTGAGAATAGTAGCCATGCAAAAGAGGGAAAGATCACCTACTAAAAAAATGTTCAAGTCTTTTATATTGTGCACATATGCAGATAAAACAAATGATAAGCAATAGCTGCTTTAATAATAACAGATTATGATATTTATCATAGTTAAACTTTGCATCGATAAATTCTCACAAATGGTTTGAAAAAACAATGTGTGACAGGTGCCTATGGAAGGAGAGATGTTGGGAGCACTCCTTGAGACTGATGTAGGTATGGAAGGAGAGATTTTGGGAGCACTCCTTGTGGCATATGTACATCAAAAAAATTGCATCAGATGGCAGAGCAGTGAAAGTTGTTGATTCAAAACTAACTACCTATGAACGAGGACATGATCCAATGATACATCGAGGATGGCGTAAAATTTAAGGGGGGAACTATGTAACTCCCTTACCTTGTGTAATACATTATTGTAAACCTTAGCTAAGTTAGATCTAGGTGTGATATCCTCTTTTGTGTATTAAATGTTTGTAAAACTAAGATGAGGAAAGCTAGGGTTAAACTATTATACACCTAAGATGAGGAAAGATAGGTGATATGTAATAAGAAAAGAAAATGTATTATTAAATAGATTAATAAAATAAATCACTTGAAGGGTAGAGCACCAGCAGAGATATGGGATAGAAATGAATCTTTAATGATAAACTTTTAGATATGATTCTAGATAAGCATGGATGGAGTGGATATCCATCTGATGGATGGGAGATAAAGATCCATACTTAAGGAGTTGGACAAAGATAATTATAGTGTGTTGATATTAATGATTTTCATAATGTATCCTTGAATTCATTACTATGCAATGGTCATATAATAGTGTTAAGATAGTTGTTATATCTAATATCAAGTGGAAACTCTGGTGCATGTAGAAATTAGACAATAAAAAATGCGGTATATCTATGTTCATGCTTCTATGAAGTAATCAAGGTACCGACAAGTTAGAATGACTAATCTTGTTATGCATAAGGATTATTCCATTGATTGTGTTGAAGAGATATTGTTGAATAGTATGCCTAAGAGTATTAGTGTGGTTCATTGCTCTCAATCTAATTCCATTCTTAAGAGTACTAGAGAAAGTTGTCGGAATAGTAACCATTCGCATGATAATAAGGTATGTGGAATCATACTTGCGACTTAACCAAGTTATGAATGGAAGTCTAATATGCTTAATATTCATCCAATATATAAGATTTATTGAGGAAATAAAAATATCACATCAATGACCGATGTTTAGGGTTATTCAATTTTATTTGAAATTGGTATGAATGTTTGAATGATAGTGTTCATATAATAAGTAAAATTAATGTACAAGTGAATACGGTCAAAATCTAACTATAATAGAGACAAAATTTTTAAGTTAATGGAGCCTAATAGTGAAAGTTTTTGGTAGGCCATGGAGGTACGTTACATGGCTTGTCCAGTAGTTGGGATGACTTTTTCAAATGCCATAATGTATAGTGAGTATCAAAAAATCCATTTAACCTCAAATTTGAGGGGTTAGGAGTGCCATATACAATTGGAAATATCTTGGCATCATCTTTCTAACCATATATCTTATGCTCCCATTTGAGCTTGGTGTTTTGAGAAAGTAAACCTTCAAAGATACGGTATCTAAATGGGGTCTGATTCTAGTTTTTTTTGGGTCATATTGAAAAATATTTTATATCTCCTCATTCCTATGGAATTAGAGGGAGTGCCATATACCATTAGAAAAGTATCATAATATCCTATTTGACTATGTAATTTCCTCTTTCATTTGGACAACCTTTCACATCAATAACAACAATTTTCAACACTGATAACTTCTAAGTTAAGAAAATGAAGAATATTCTATAATACAGGTGTTGCGATTTCCATATGAGTGAGCTAGTAATATGTCTAGTTTTATGGTGATTGGCTTGCAAATACCCATTAGATGAAATTTCAAATGTGAGTTGAACGATATTATCCTTATTGATGTTCCAATTTTCTTTCTTCCATTTGGTTTTTCCATTTGATGGGAAATATATTTGTTATAATTCTGGACCCTAGTACAAGCAACTTGTCTACCATAACACTAATACCAATATTACTTGTCATGATTTGGCCTTGCTTTCCTCCACCCAAAGTTACCAAACCTTCTATGCACTACAATATTCATATTATCTAAACCCTTATGTCATATGTCATATGTGCATTGTAACCTAAAGGTATAATCTAGTGGAGGAAACAAACACATTAATTTGAAAAAAAGAAGAAAATAAGCATGAAAGGGAGAGATATTGGCCTCTAAAGGTTGGGTGAAGCAAATATGGTGATGTGAAGCATTCGATCTTAAAATGAAACATGGACCTACAATGTAGGGCCTCAGAATAAAACAGTCATGTCTAGTGATTCTCAACAACATAAGGCCCACCAGGCTTGTTGCTATGCTACCTCTTGATGACATTGATCCCACTCCAAAATTGTACACCCCTTGGATTTAAGCTCATTTGTGAAGAATTCCTAATGATGGTGCTAAATTATTTTTCCTCCTCATTTTCACTCCACACATACTTGGCTACCACCCTTGAATGTTGACCAAGTGCTCAATATTTAGCTCAAAAATCATTTTTCTCAGAATGGTTCGAAACATAAACGAGCACGTCATTCTCGACAAAATTATCCCAACGCAACTCATTTCACTGAAATCCAAGTTCGTATGAGGAAGACATCATGTTGTGTCTGCTTTACGAAGCAGAATAAATCTAAAAGAAAATGCACAATCAGATGTTCGTACTACTAACATGGCACGTGAGTGCGCAAGGTCAACAGTGGTCAAAGGTCCAATTAGGCATTTACAAGCGTCATATTTTGGTTGGTTATCAAATGTGGTGACTTGGCATGATTTTTTTGGTTAATGGAGGACCAACGAGGAGGAGAAAAGTGGCAAGCTTGGAGGCCACCACATGTCCCTCCCCAAAGGTCGACTCAACATGCAGTGTAAAAATATATTTTGGCAGAGTGGGGGGTTAAAACCAAGACTTGCACCAAACAAACATAACACATTTTCATTACACCACCGCATTACAACTTAACTATTATGTTTACCACACCTATTTAAATTTTAATGTAATGTGATTTTTGGGTTTAGGTTTTAGGGTTTAGGGTCTAGGGTTTAGGGTTTAGGGTTTAGGGTTCACGGTCTAGGGTTTATGATTTAGGGTTGAGGGTATAGGATTTGTAACAATTCAGTAAATGCTTTTAATAAAATCTTAAATAAAAGTTACAAAACACTTTTTAAGATGTCATAAAATTCCTAGGTTTTAGTGTTTAGGGTATATTTTTGCAATTTATGGTTTGAGATTTATAATGCTTTATCAAACGATTTTAATAAAAATTTAAATAAAAGTTACAAAATAATTTTTAAAATGTTATAGAATGCTTTGGGTTTAAAGTTTACAGTTTAGGATGGAGGGTTTAGGATTTAGGGTTTGGCATTTAAAATATTATAAAATGATTAGGGTTTAGTGTTTGTAACACTTCAGTAATGCTTCTAATAAGCACTTAGAAAAAGATTACAAAATGCTTGTTAAAATGTTATAGAATTCTTAGGATTTAGTGCGTAGGGTTTAAAATGTTATAAAATGATTAGGGTTTAGGGTCTATAGCAATTTAGTAAATTCTTTTAATAAAAACTTAAGTAAAAATTACAATACACTTTTCAAAATGTTATAAAATGCTTTAGTTTTAAGGTATACTATTTAGGTTAGGGCTTGTGGTTTATGGTTTATGGCTTAGGGTTTATAACTCTTTATTAAATTATTTTAATCAACACTTAATTAAAAGTTACAAAACACTTTTTAAAATGTTGTAAATTGCTTAGGGTTTAGGGTTTAGGAATTGGTGTTTAGGGTTTAGGGTTTATAACACTTCAGTAAATGGTTTTACTAAACACTTCAATAAAAGTTAAAAAATTCTTTTTAAAATGTTATAAAATTCTTATGTTTTAGGGTATAAGGTTTGGTGTTTAGGTTTTAGGGTTTAGGGTTTAGGATTTATTAAAATGTTAAGAAATTATTACTGTTTAGGATTGAGGGTTTGGGTTTAGCATTTAGGGTTCAGGGTCTAGGGATTATAACACTTTACTAAATGACTTTAACAAACACATAAATACAAAATAAAAATTACTTTTTAAAATGTTATAAAATGCTTAGGGTTTATGGTTTACAGTTTTGGGTTTAAGGTTTAAGGTTGGCAGTTTAGGGTTTGGGGTTTAGGGTTTAGGGTTTAGGGTTTGGGGTTTACTTTTTAGATTTTAGGGTTTATGATTTATAACAACTTAGTAAATTCTTTTAATAAACAATTAGATGAAAGTTCTAAAATGATTTTTAAAGCATTATAAAATGCTTACAAAATGCTTTTTAAAATGTTATGAAATTCTTAGGGTTTCAGATTTAGGGTTTGGAGTTAGCGTTTAATGTTTTGGGCTTATAAAACTTTAGTAAATTATTTTAATAAACACTCAAATAAAAGATAAAAATTACTTTTTAAAATCTTATAAAATTCTTAGTGTTTATTGTTTACAGTTTGGGGTTTAGGGTTTAAGGTTGGGATTTACAATTTAGGGTTTGTGGTTCAGGTTTTGGGGTTTAGGGTTTAAGGTTTAGCTTTTATAACACTTTACTAAATGATTTTAATAAACACTTAATAAAAAGTAAAAAACACTTCTTAAAATGTTATAAAATGCATAGGAATTAGGGTTTAGGGTTTAGGGTTTAGTGTTTAAGGTTAACGGTTTAATGTTTATAAGATTTAGGTAAATGATTTTAATAAACACTTAGATAAAAGTGACGAAACACTTTCTAAAATGTTATAAAATGATTAGGGTTTAGAATTCAGGGATTAGGGTTTAGCAGTTTAAGTTTAGGCTTTAGAATTCAGGGATTAGAGTTTAGCAGTTTAAGTTTAGGGTTTAGGGTTTACGGTGTAGGGTTTGAGGTTTGAGGTTTAGGGTTTAGGGTTTAAGGTTTAGGTTTTAGGGTTTAGGGGTTAGGGTTTATAAAACTTTAGTAAATTCTTTAGGGTTTAGTGTTTGGGGGTTAATGTTTAGTGTTTAGGGTTTAGGGACACTTTAGTAAATGATTTTAATAAGCAATTTAAAAAAATGTTACAAAATGCTTGCTAAAATGTTATAAAATTCTTAGGATATAAGCTTTAGGGTTTATAACACTTTAGTAAACTCTTTTAATAAACAATTTAAAAAAAGTTATAAAACGTTCATTTAAATGTTAGAACATGCTTAGGGTTTAGGGTTATAAATGTTATAAAATTCTTAGGGTTTAGGGTTTAAAAAGTTACAAAACTCTTGATAAAATGTAACAAAATTCCTAGGTTTTAGGGTTTATAACAATTTAGTAAGTGCTTTTAATAAACACTTAAAAAAGGTTACAAAACACTTGTTAAAATGTTATAAAATACTTAGGGTTTAGGGTTTCATGTTTGGGTTTTAAATTGTTAGAAAATGATTAGGGTTTAGGGTTTGGAGTGTGGGTTTTAGGGTTTAGGTTTTCAGGTTTAGGGTTTAGGGTTTATAATACTTTATTAAATGGTTTTAATAAACAATTAAATTAAAGTCACAAAACACTTTTAAAATGGTCCTAAAATCCTTAGAGGTTTAGCATTTAGGGTTTACGGTTTACTGTTTATAAGACCTTAGTAAATGCTTTTAGGTTCTAGGCTTTAGGCTTTAAGCATTAGGATATAGGCTTTGGGGTTTCGGGTCTAGGATTTAGGGTTTATAGCACTTTAGAAAATTCTTTTAGTAAACACTTAAATAAAAATTCCATATCACTTTTTAAAATGTTATAAAATTCTTAGTCTTTAGGGTTTAGAGTTGAGGGTTTGGGGTTTAGGATTTGGGATTTAGGGTTTACGGTTTACAGTTTATAACACTTTAGTAAATGGTTTTAATAAACACTTGAATAAAATTTTCAAAACACTTTATAAAATGTTATATGATGCTTAGGGTTTGGGGGTTTAGGGTTTATTAGGCTTTAGTTTTTGGGGTTTATAAAACTTTAGTAAATGCTTTTAATAAACACTTAAATAAAATTTAAAAAACACTTTTTAAAATGTTATGAAATGCTTAGTGTTTAGGTTTGGGGTTTATAACACTTTTAGTAAGTGCTTTTAGAAAACACTTAAAAAGTGTTACAAAAATCTTTTTAAAATGTTATAAAAGGCTTAGAGTTTAGGGTTTAGGATGTAGGGTTTGGGTTTAAGGTTTAGGGTTTATAACGTTTTGGTAAATTATTTTAATAAACACTTAAACAAAAGTTACAAAATCATTTTTAAGAGGTTATAAAATGCTTAGGGTTTAGGATTTAGGCTTTAAAATGTTAAAAAGTTCTTAGGGTTTAGGGTTTAGGGTTTATAACACTTTAGTATATTCTTGTAAGAAACACTTTAAAAATGTAACAAAATGTTTGTTAAAATGTTATAAAATAATTGGGGATTAGAGTTTAGGTATTAGGGTTTAGTGTTTAGGGTTTAAATTGTTATAAATTGCTTAGGTTTTAGGGTTTATAAAAGCTTAGTAATTTCGTTTAATAAACACCTAAAAAAAGTTACAAAAAGCTTTTTAAAATGTTATTAAATTCTTAGGGTTTATGGTATAGGGTTTAAAATGCTATAAAATGCTTAGTGTTTAGGGTTTATAACACTTCCATAAATGATTTTTATAAACGCTTAAAAAGAGTTAGAAAAGGATTTTTAAATGTTATAAAATTTTTAGGGTTTAGTGTTTAGGGTTTAGGGTTTAAATTGTTATTAAACCCTTACGGTTTAGGATTTATAACACTTAAAAAAAATATAAAACACTTATTCAACTGTATAAAATGTTTAGGGTTTATGGTTTAGGGACATTTTAGTAAATGCTTTTAATAATAAAAAAATCAAAAGTTACAAAATGCTTGTTGAAATGTTGTAAAATTCTTAGGATTTGGGGTTTAGGATTTAGGGTTTATGACACTTTAGTAAATGCTTAGGGTTTAGGGTTAAAAACATTATAAAATTCTTATTGTTTAGGGTTTAGGGTTTTAAAAAGTTAAAAAATGCTTGATAAAATGTAATAAAATGCCTATTTTATGGTTTATAACACTTTCGTAAATTCTTTTAATAAACACATAAAAATTAGGTTACAAAATGCTTATTAAAATGTCATGAAATAGTTAGGTTTTAGGGTTTAAGATTTGAGTTTTAAAATGTTATAAAATTCTTAGGGTTTAGAGTTAGGGGTGTAGGGTTTAGGGTTTAGGGTTTAGGGTTTATAATGCCTTAATAAATTATTTTAATAAACACTTACATAAAATTTACAAAATTGTTTTTAAAATGTTATAAAATGCTTAGGGTTTATGATTTATGGTTAATGGTTTAATGTTTAGGGTTTATGGCACTTCAATAAATCTTTTTAATAAACACTTAAACAAAAGTTACAAAATACATTTTAAGAGTTATAAAATCCTCAGGGTTTACAGTTTCGTGTTTAGGGTTTAGGGTTTAGTGTTTATAACACTTTATTAAATGCTTTTAATAAACACTTAAGTCAAAATTACAAAACAATTTATAAAATATTATAAATCACTTATGGTTTAGGGTTTAGAAGACCTTAGTAAATGATTTTAGGGTTTATGATTTAGGCTTTAAAAAGTAGGCTATAGGGTTTAGGGTTTTAAGTTTAGGGTTTAGGGTTTATAATAATTTAGTAAATTACTTTAATAAACACGTAAATAAAAGTTATTGAACACTTTTAAAAATGTTATAAAATTCTTAGTGTTTTAGATTTAGAGTTTAGGGTTTGGGTTTAGGGATTGGGATTTAGGGTTTAGGGTTTAGGGTTTAGAGTTTAGGTTTTATGGTTTATAACACTTTTTAAAATGATTTCACTAAAAACTTCAATAAAAGTTACAAAATAATTTTTAAAATGTTATTAAATTCTTAGGGTTTAGGGTTTAGGGTTTCAGGTTTAGAATTTAAGGTTTATAACACTTTAGCAAATTATTATAATAAACACCTAAATAAAAGTTACAAAACACTTTTTAAAATGTTATAAAATTCATAGGGTTTGGTGTTTAGGGTTTGGATTTTAGATTTTATGGTTTACAATTTAGGATTTATAACACTTTAGTAAATGATTTTAATAAACAATTAATAAAAGTTGCAAAATGCTTTTTAAAATGTTATAAAATGCTAAGGGTTTATGGTTTGACATTTAGGTTTTAGATTTTAGCATTTAGGATTTAGGGTTTATAACACTTTAATAATTGCTTTCAATAAACACTTAAATAATTTTTACATAACACTTTTTCAAATGTTATAAAATACTTAGGGTTTAGGGTTTAGGGTTTATGATGCAGGAGCATCCAACTCAGGGAAGGACATGGTGGGAGTTTGTCTTGTTCAAAAAAAATTGAGTTTCATTAGTTTTTTTATTTTCTATGAATGGTTGTCTCAGACAATGACAATGGTTTCTTAAGTAATTCTTTTTTTTCCTCTTAGTATTATTTAGAATTTCTTTTAATTTACAAAGCAAGAAAAGACAATTATTCAGGAATAGTTTTAACGTAACCATTGGCAGTTCTGATAGGTGCCTAATATTCTCTACGAAACAAAGGAAGAAACAGTGGATGTAATCTTTTTTTCCCATCATAGAAGAAATACAGAGAAAACATAGAAATATTTTCTGAATACAAGAACGTTTGAAACCATTCATACTATGGTCCTAAACTTCCTATTTTATACTGTAGAAACTACTTCCTTTTTTCCCATCAACAAAGCTAAAAATACACAGGTGAACAACAAGCATAAAGGTGAGGAGAGCTATCAGACAAACCACAGTGCCAACAGAGCGAAGATACAAGTGGGCCAAGCAAGCTATTATTACAAAGACAAGCTTTAGGTACCGAAATCAAACACGTTCCAAATTTCCATTGTAGAATGTAAACAAATGAATTTCCAATAAAAATACCATCATAAATATATATATATATATATTTGTTAAGAAGTTGAAACATTACAACTCGAACAGGACAATCATTTGGTAGAGGAAGGACAGCCAATAACAGTCAAGAGGGAAACAATTCAAAAACCTCAGGCATAGTGGAAAAGGAGGGCAACACGAGAGGAGGAAGGCCATACCCGA
>APFE031286872.1:11500-33931 GCA_000404065.3 Pinus taeda
TTTCATGCTGGGAGGATGATGCTGGGTCAAATCAATGGGTTGTAATCCTCTCTTCTAATCTCTATATCAATAAAGCTATTCAAGTTTTCCTCCAAATTCTTGTATGTTTGCTAATATATGCATGTATGTGGTCAATATATATTTGGTCCTATATTGTTTACGATTGTATATCTCTACACTTTGAAGGTATTATGTTGCTTTGACTTTACAGGTACTCTTTGAAGTGAAGTGGTCAAGGAAGGAGCGGTAAAGTTCTATCAAAGGGGGAGAAGGAACAAGCAAAGAACCAAGCGAAAGATCGAGGTTGGTATTCTTTGCTCCTCTCCTATCTACTTCTTGTACAGGAAAGTGAAAGTAACTTTAATCTTTTTGTTTCTAAGATAGCTACCCGTCTTAGTGGGACTAGCAGCTCTGCATAGACACTAATGAAGTAGATAGGAGAGGAGCAAAGAATACCAACCTCGATCTTTTGCTTGGTTCTCTTCTTGTTCCTTCTCCCCCTTTGACAGATCTTTGTTGCTCCTCCCTTGACCACTCCACTTCAAAGAGTACCTGTAAAGTCAAAGTAGCATAATACCTTCAAAGTACAGAGATCTACAATCGTAAACAATATAGGACCAAATATATATTGACCACATACATGCATATATTAGTGAACATACAAGAATGTGGAGGAAAACTTGAATAACTTTATTGATATAGAGATTAGAAGAGAGGACTACAACCCATTGATCTGACCCAACATTATCCTCCCAGCATGAAAGCCCTTCTTTACCTCATAAAAAGCTTAGATCTCCCAACACTATGATATTCCACCAGGAAACCAACAACACTTTGTTATAGACATTTTTGGGCACTACAACCCCAATCATACATGTCCATAAACCAAGGGATTCTATGTCCCTAAAATTGTTGCTTCACACCCTAAAGGAACAAGGTCAACTAATTACATCATCTCCCAGAAGTTCCCCACAGAAAACTACTCAGAACTGGTCAAAACTAGACCATACAGGTTACTCAGTGCTAAGGGTGCGATGCATCTCACCTGCTCAGTGTAAAAAGTGCTATGCATACTGGAAAGCCCTTATGTAGGGTGCGATGAGCGAGAGTAGACAAATGGCAGAGACAGTTTTCAAGGTGGATGATCATGGAATCTTCCAGAAACTTCTCCTGTGACACTTGCCTCTCTGAATTCGCCCAGGGATGAGTAAGAGATCATCAATCTCCAAGTAGAATCAAGGAATATTAGAGAGAAGACACTAATCAAAATCCCAAAAGCTGACTCACCCCCCTGCAATCATCTATATATGGATCCCTCATCCCAGAGATCCAGGGGGCTGGAATCTTGTATCTTGTAAGGAAGTGTTGTTGGTTTCCTGGTGGAATACCATAGTGTTGGGTCATCTAAGCTTTTGATGAGGTGAAGAAGGGCTTTCATGCTGGTAGGATGATGCTGGGTTAGATCAATGGGTTGAAATCCTCTCTTCTAATCTCTATATTAATAAAGCTATTCAATTTTTCCTCCACATTCTTGTATGTTTGTTAATATATGCATTTGTGTGGTCAATATATATCTGGTCCTATATTGTTTATGATTGTAGATATCTGCACTTTGAAGGTATTATGCTGCTTTGACTTTACAGGTACTCTTTGAAGTGGAGTGGTCAAGGAAAGAGCAGCAAAGATCTGTCAAAGAGGAGAAGGAACAAGCAAGGAACTGATCGAAATATTGAGGTTGGTATTCTTTGCTCCTCCCCTATCTACTTCTTGTAAAGGAAAGCGAAAGTAACTTTAATATGTTTGTTTCTAAGATAGCTACCTGTCTTAGTGGGACTAGCAGCTCTACATAGACACTAGGTTTCTTGATAATAGTTGGGTTCTGTTGATTGTGATATGTGATGGCCGGACCCGAAAACATATTTATCATGTTTTATAAAGTTCGGCTGGTCCGTAAAGTGCCTTATGTATATGTGTTGGCTCATTCCGCCTATTGCGATTTGCGATTGGGTTTCCGAACCTAATAGTTTACATGTTATGTTTTATAATTACGATGCGTCTATCATATCACAAAATGTTAAGAGTTGGGTTGATATAACAATGAAAGTGTCGATTGTGATTGTGATAAAGGTATGTCTCGATAGTTGTGTAGAGAACCCATTAAAAGCGGGAAAGGAATGTTCATGGTGTATTTCTACTATAGAAAAGATATAATAGAAATAGCGCAAATATTAAGGATTTATGTGTAAGTCCAACATTCCGTTGGAAAGCGCTGATTGCGATATGCGATGGGATTCCGGATCCAATGGAGTTATTAAACTGGATCAATTTTTTTTTAGTTCCGCTTTTGCATGCTTTGTGTTATTTTTGCTGTGTAAAAGAAAAAATTAGCATTAAAGCCGAATCTGAAGAGGAAGGCAGTTGGGCATGTTTTCTTTGTATTTTGGCCAATCAAAATGCCAGATACATGCATAAGTCCAGATTTATGCACAATTCCAAGTCAAACATTGTTTATTATGATTAAAGCAGTTTAATTATTATTAAGGCATATACAGAGGAACTTGGAAGCAGATCAATAGAGCCAAAAGGCCAGCAATCATTGTCATGTTTAGTTATTTCTCGTTATTTGATGTTCTTGGAGGTGTCTTTTACCCTCTGTAAAATATTTTGTAATAATTCTTACTTTAGATAGTTAGAGAAACAGTTTTAGTAGTTTGACAGTTTCAGAGATCAACAAATGTTTCACAATTTATAAGAAGAGGAAAATTTATAGGAAAGCGTTGGTTAATGGAATTTTGGAGAACCCATAGACTAGGCTACTATATTCCTGACATCATCATTGATTAATGAAAGAATCAGAAGTTTCCATGAGTTGCTGGGTATAATTTTGTAACCTTCTTTGTCATGTGTCATGTTATGTTTTCTTCTTTCAAGCATAGCAATGAAGTTGCAGGTCTTTATTTTCTTATGTAGATAAAGTTAAAATTCCTTAAAAGAGCGCTCCTATACTTGAATTTTTCACCTACCTTTCTAAGTTATAGATAATAGTTTCTTGAAAAACTAGCATATTATCTTTAACTTCTCCAAGAGTCACAGATAGTAGTTTTTGTGTTAAGCAACATATTGTCTATGATTCAATTCTCATTTTCATAATTCTTCTAAGTTACAGATAGTAGTTTCTATGAAAGACCAACATATTATCTTTAACATCCCCTTCAAGCTTTCTTCATTCATTATTTATATCTAGAAACAAATGGCATTTTGAGATGTTTTGGTCATACATGTATTAAGGGTGAAAGACCAAGTTTTCCAGGTCCTTAATTTGAGATTACAACAAACAATAAGTGACAGTAAATAATATTTATTAATATCTTAAGCACAATTTCTCTACAACCAGGAAATTGGTTTCTTAAGGTACAACACCTTCCATCTCAATAATGGATGCCTAGTGATCTACATGCTTGTTGTCCACAACTGCATAAATCTGAGGAATATTATGGCCCACATCCCCAATTCTCTATGCCTCCTAAACACTATAGATTTGAGACCTTCCACCCTGGTACAATGGACAATCCTTCTTGCGATGATATGTAGCACATATCCAACACTACAATGGTCCCCTACCATTACCTTTAGTCTATTTTTCTCTAGGTTGTGACCCATGTCCATTATTAACTTCATTGAACTTCTTATAAGGAACAACATTTTCTTTCTCACCTACATCGTAAGGTCTTCCCCCCTTCGGTGGCCACTTCCCTTTAACTTTGTCATTCCCCTTCAAATCACACTTAAGATCAACTTTACGCTTTGACTGCTCATAACAATTATTTCGTTTCCTAATGGCTTCCTCTAGTGATCGTGGATCATGAAACTCTTGTCTCTATATTTTACTAGAAACCCACTAATGAACCTTTGAATCTTTTTTTTCTCATCCTTGGGGTAAGGAACATACCTCAAAAACTCTAGGGACCTACTATTATACTCATCTCTATCATGGAACCCATCTGTAGGTCATAAAACCCCTTAGCTATGTCATCATAATATTTCTGAGATAGGTACTTCTTCTTAAAGAGTCTCTCCAACTCATACCAAATCAACTCTTCTTCTCGAATGCCCTTAACATTATTCACATCTTCCCACCAAATATCTTTTTTCCCTTTAATATTTAAGGTAGCTACTTTGGCTTTCATGTTCTCGGAATAGTTATGAAATATGAAGAATTTCTTCATCCCAAGCAACCATGCATCTACATCTTCTGACTTCTTCATCTTTCCATCAAATGTAGGTAGCTTGACTTTCTTGAACTCCTCAGGAAAGTACTCACTCCTATAATTATGATGGTAGTGACGACTGTGATGATGAGGAACTAGAGTGATACCCATACATACCAATCCTTATTTCAATTGTATCCAATGATCTGCCACCTCTGACTATGTCCCCTCTATCCAACCTATATCCTGACCTAGACCTTCTCCCATAAGCCCCATTAGTATTCTCTTCCTATTCTTGACTAATCCTCAACTATCCCTATCTCTACAAGTCTGAAAATATTTAAAGGATTACTGTGTTAACCTCTGCCTACTTTTCCTAAGCCCTTGCAAGTCATTCCTGTGCCTCTGCCAACCTATCATTGTCTTCCTTGCAACTTATGATCTTTGCCCTCAAAGTCCTCAATGTATTTGTTATACCAGGAGAATACTCCTTTCCTTATTTCCCAACTGATCTATAAGAAGAGTAACGTGAACTGTAGTCTACCATTTTTCTCGTCATCTTTGATTCTCTTCTTCCTGCAAGCATGTCACATCAGATAAACCAAATAGGTAACATAATCAAAATCATACGTCAAGGACATTTAGAGGAGGCTTATCTCATATGAAAAATCAATCCAAATTAGCATGATACATGTATAAGCATAATCACATCAGTATGCCAACATCATGCATGACAATAATTACCATGACAATGCATGCCTACCAACATGCATTTAGCCCATCCGGTCCAAGTGTTTGAATTATTCTCTAATACCACTCTTTGGTATCAGATTTAACCCAAAGAGAACAAAACCTACTTTGATACCACTCTATAACACCTCCTCCCACATCTACCCAGTTTCACAGGCCCACATAGGGTAAACATGAGATTATGGCTACTATGACATGAATCAAACTCCTAGATAACCTTATGGAAATGGAGCTGACAAAGCAAGACCTTACTAACTTCCCTCAGGTGCTATAGGAACCCCAAGGGCTAACCAATCACTCCAGGTACCCAACCATTGAGTTAAATTTCTTTTTCACTAAACTAAACCACCATTATCTCCCATGTCAAGTCCTCCATGTGACTATAACCATCTAGTTGCTCCCACAACAAGGCCTCCATGCGAATGCAAACTTTTTCACTTAGATTTGTGCTAATGACTGTTAGATTTAAGCCACTTTTTCAGGCTAGTCTTCGAACCACTACCCAAGACTTCATGAAACTTCCTAGAACAATGAATGACACTAGGGAAAATCCTTTCACAAAAAACTTAGAAGATAACTTGACCTAACCCGGTCTAACCATGACTGTCATTCTATCAAACAAATGATGAACATGTCACCTACAGGTCATGAATGTACATTTGAACATAAAGATTTGAAACTTATCTGAGAAACATCAAGAAGTTATAACTCCGTCTCACAATAGCTGCAATAACATTTATTAGGTCATGCATTCAATAACCATTCCTTTACTAGTCAAACATGATAAGAGCCATAACTTGGATCTATCATAAAACCATGCTTATAACTAGCATATAAGCAGATAAATATAAATATTAGAAGAAACATTAAAGCCATAAAATAAAAAGTACATTTACTCATAAAATACAATGAGGAACTTAAATTTTATTGATATATACAAAAGCCATCGAAGTCAGGGTCTTCCACGTACCAACCGACCATAGATTGGGCTGAATGAAATATTTCTTTCAGCTAGTCACCTGAATGCCATATTCCAAGCATGAATGTGGGATCACATGGGATAAACCAATTCATATAAAATGATGAGTCACATTAATGTTTATATTTTGAAGTTCATTATGATATCCACCAACACTTAGAACTAACTTCTTCTCACATTAATTCACATTTTTAGTCATAATATCCTTATTAAGAATATTAAAAGGTGTTTTCCATATTGTGAGGCATAATGTGATTAAATTTTAGGAAAAAGAGGCATTTTTTAGGCATTTATTGTGCAGGGGCCTGATGGAGACAACCAAGAGATAATATAGGGGGATTTTCCACCTCCTTTACTCTCTATCTCAGCTTAAGATCATAGGATCCTCACTCATGGCTCGAATTCACTAGTAATCTACAAACTCCAAGTTCATGTGAAGATCAAGGAGAACTAGATGCACAATTCTCGAGATATTGGAGGGAATCATTCCTATTTTTAAGAGAGATGTCATCAACTGCCTTTTTCTATAAATAAACCTTCTAAAAGGCTCATTAGGATTCAATTTTCTGATTCAACTAAGAGTAAATATTGAGACTAGTGCTTGACATTGTTATTCTTAAATTTCATGTGATGTATGAGACTATTATTTTCTGCTAATGAGAAGTTTTCCATTGATCTGGATCTGATCTAGTTTTAGAGGGGTGAAACCCTTGGGTTTGGGCCCAACCTAGAGGCTTTAGTCCCTCTTTTGAATTTCTTTCTTGTTCTTATTTCAAGAATTACATGTCCTTCTCTTGTTTCAGTAGATGTTAAGATATAAAAACTTATGATTGCAAGCTTTCCTATCACCTCTCTTGTGGGAAGAGTGATTAGAAATACTTACAATCTCAACCCAAAAACATTTGTTTATGATTTATTGGAAATAGATAGATGTTAGTTGTAATCCTTTTGCATGTTTCTTCTATGCAACATAGGATTTAGTTCAGTGATAAGAGTAATGTTATGGAATAGAATAGATTTTAGTCAAATTCAACTCATCTTTTCCATGATACTTTATCTCACTGCGTTATTGGTCATTTGATGCATGTATTTGGCTAGCTGCAAGGTTGTGTTGATTTGCATGTTGAAATGTGGCAAAAGGAATATTCCAATTTTAATTTGTCATTGAATTAAAATTGAGAATTAAAATATGAATTTAGTCTCACCAGTTGCTTGAAAAATAATTAATAAAAATATCTTGAGTCAATTAGTTGGAGAAATTCAAGCTAGAAGTCTTTCTGAAGTCATGCAACAGTTATCCCTTAAATTAAGGAGATTATCCCTTAATGAAGGAGATAAGATTGAGTTATATTTAAGTTTTAATTATTTATCTTAGTTTACTGAGTTAAGCCCAGTTAAATTAGTTCCAAACTGTTTTAGGAACTAATTGTGAGTTCAGTAAGTTAATGCATGCATGCATGCAACTAGTGTACTCCAGATAACTGAAGATTCTCTCATCAGTAACTAATGCATGTCTATTCTGAGAAAGACCTAGTTGAGATTAAATATAGGGACAATGTACTATAAGTTGCATGAGTTTTCATATAAACATAACTCATGCATGCAGAAGGAATTCATTCCTTGAGGATTGCGTAGTTTTACAGGGTGTGAGATCAGTGTGAGAGATCATTGTTACACTTGGTAATAGTAGGATCACCCAGGAGAAACAATGCAAGGAAATAGGAGCTTGGAGGGTGGAGGAGAAGGCATATGAGTAGTCTATTTTTCTTGTGAGCATCCGTGAGGGATTATATTGAAAGCTAGCTAGTTGTGAGAGCCAAGGCTTTATGTAATCCTGATTTATTTCCACTTGTATGATAAGACAAATAGTGGGGTTTTTAGCTGAGGCTTTCCCCTGAGTATTCTTCTGTGTTTCATGTGCATTGATTCTTCTTCTGGTTATATGTGTTTAGCTTGATTTTGCTCAAATATTTTAATCTTATGCTAATTGATTGTAGAGGTATATTAAAGTATTTTTCTTTAGTTATCTTGCATAATCAGATTAATCTACATTCAAAATTTCTACATGGTATCAGAGAAAATGTTATTAGAGTTGTGAACAGTATATTGAAAAGAGAATTCGAAGTTTGAAGTTCAGAGTTGCAGGTGAAAATTGAATTCATATCATACTTCAGGTTGGTCAATGGCATTTTATGGATTGAGACTCGATTATGCCTTGGAAGGCAGCTCGAATTACATAGCATGGAAAGATAGAATGGAAGTTGTATTAGAAGACAATGGCTTGAAGGATTTCATTGATCAAGTATCCTAAACCCAACTACAGCTGATGCATAAGAGTTGGCTGAGTGGAAGAAGTGTGTGGCAAACACGAGATGGATCATCCTGGAGGGAGTTTGGGACCATATTGTCTCATGTCTCCATAGGAAGGATACTCCATTTTCAATGTGGAAGACATTGAAGGACCTCTACCAGAACAATAGCAACCAGAGGAAATTGGCACTCAAGGATAAGCTTCGGAAAATAAAGATGGAGAAGGGCGATACTATTTCCACATATCTGAACAAGCTCACCACCTGCAGAGATGAGCTTGGTAGTGTGGGAATAACTATTGTTGATGATGATATGGTGAGCCTAGCTCTTCTAGGCCTTCCAAAGAACTGGAATAGCTACCAGGACTTTGTGAATGGAAGGGAGAAACTTCCAGATTGGGAACGACTGTGGTTGGATCTCATGTAGGAGGAGATTAGGAGGAGCACACGAGATGGTTCTTCATCCAAGAATGATGATGAAGAAAATTTGGCCTTAGCAAGTAAGGCAAGGAAAGGGAAGGGGAAGGCTTCCCATTCCAAATGGAATTATTCTCATGGAGGGAATAACGTTGACAAGTCTAAAGTGAGATGCGTTCATTGTCATGACATGGGACATTACATGACTAACTGCCCATTGAAGAATTCCAAGAACGGATCCTAGAAAGGATCAGAAGGTGAGGCATTAGCCTCTCAGTTCGAAATGGAATTTACCCTCATCACATGCATGGTTTCATTGATGGTGGGTTGTGTATGACCGATGATAAAATTTTATTTAGTATCTTAGAGGACAAATATCTCAAGATGCGTATAGAGATGGGTGACAACGGAAAATACAATAATTCAGGAGTGGGCACTGTTTCTTTTCAGAGAGAGCATGGAGCTCCTCCTACCTTGACAGATGTGAAGTATGTGCCTGAACTGAAGAAGGACTTCGTATCTGTCATGATGTTGGAGGAAAAAGGCTACGATGTTGTCTTTAGTAAAGGAAAGGCATTCCTAATACACATAGCCATGGGTCAGACCAAGAGGATCGGGATTCAAGTGAAGAATTTCTATAAACTACAGGTAGATGATTGTCCCATGTTGAGTTCGAAAGAAGAATTGGTGCAAAGCTAAGACATTGGCGAGCTATGACATAGGTGGTTGGGCCATTTACATCATGGGGCCTTGAAGATAATGCAACAGATATCTATAGGACTTCCCAAAGGTTGTACCTTGGGAAAGTATGCCAAGTCTTCCTTTCATGATCGAGACAGTCGATCAGAAGAAATCTTAGAGCGAGTTCATACTGATTTGTGTGGACAATTCTCGATGGCATCTGCAGCGAAGCAAAGGTGTTATGTGATTTTCATTGATGATTATTCTCATAAATATTGGATTTATTTCATGTAGAAGAAGGACCAAACCTTCTCAAAGTTTTGTGAGTTCAAATATTTGGTGGAGAAATAATCAGGGAAGAAGATCAAGGCCTTGAGAAGCGACAACAATGGAGAATATGTCTCACAAGAGTTTAAGGACTTTTGTGCAATGGAAGGAATTAAACGAGAGTTGATGGCACCTCATAACCCATAATAGAATGGAGTGGCTGAGAGGAAGAAGAAAACTATTGTAGGAATAGCACAGGTGATGCTGCATGACCAAGGCCTACCACTTCATTTGGGGGCTGAGGCATGCAACACAGCGATCTATTTGCAGAAAAGAAGCCCCCATTGCCTACTTGGGATGAAGACACGAAAGGAAGCTTTCTCTGATAAGAGACCAGATGTGGGCCACTTTAGGATATTTGGCTCAATGGTATATTTACATGTGACAAAGGATACACGGAAGAAGCTTGAGCTGACAATAGAGTTGAGCATACTTGTGGGGTACACTGATACACGCCACAACTATCATGTGTACTTTCCTACCAGTCGAAGGACAATGGTTCGTAGAGATCACAATTTTGATGAGCATAAGGCCATGTGAGTTTCCCTTCAGAGGGAGCTCCAACTACAGGCTGTGGAGGAATTGTTGGTTCCTAAGGAGGAGGAGCCTCAGATTGATCCGGAGCAGTTGCATGTAGAGGATCCAAGAGTGGAGACATCCACTCAAGAAAAGTCTTCAAGAGATGGATGGAAGCGCACAAGAGAAGCTGACAGATTGTTGTCAGATGCGAGAGAGAATGTGGGAGAACCATCTTCTCAACGCAGATAAAGGAGGTCACCTGAGAGGTAAACTGGATACATGGCCCTTGTTGGGAAATGTGTTGAGGCTGAGCCATATTCCTTTGAGGAAACAGTGCAACAACTGATTTGGGTTGATTCTATGGTGGAGGAGTATGACTCCATAGTTCGTAATAGTGTTTGGGACGTGGTTCCAAGACTGGATAACAAGTCAATTTTGAGTTACCATTGGCTTTACAAGGTCAAGCAAGTTATTGATGGTAGTGTGGAGAAGCATAAGGCAAGATTTGTTGCCCATGGTTTCTCACAGGTTAAGGGGATTGAATATGATGAGAATTTTTCTCCTGTCGCAAGGTACTCATCTATCATATCGATGTTGGTACTATCAACACAGATGGGTTGGAAGACCCATCAGATGGATTTGAAGATTGCATTCCTCAATGACAAGATTGAGGAAGAGGTGTACATAGAGCAGCCTGAAGGCTTTGAGACCTTCAATCATGAGTCACATGTGTGTTGACTCAAAAGGTACGGGCTGAAGCAAGCATGTCATGCTTGGTACACCAGGGTATACAACTACTTCATCGGGTTGGGCTTCACAAAGAGTGAAGTGGATGCAAACCTGTACCACATCATCGTGAAAGGTAAGTAGTGGATCGTTGTACTTTATGTTGATGATCTCATATTGGCAGGTGATGATCAGTTGATTCGTGATGAAAAGCATGGGTCTCATGCATTACTTCCTTGGCATGGAAGTATGGCAAAAGGATGGGGAGTTGTTTGCGTCTCAGGGAAAGTATGCCAATGGGATACTCAGGAGATTCCACATGGAGAAGTGAAAGCCCATGCAAACTCCTCTAGTAGGTAACTGGAGGAAGGAGGATGCTACTTCAAGAGAAGTAGTAGAGGCTACTATGTACAGGTAGCTTATGGGTTCATTGATGTACTCAGTGGACACACGACCAGATTTCTGTTATGCGATGAACCAGCTGAGTCAAGTGATGGTTCAACCTACCAAGATGTTTTGGAAGGCAGAAAAACATGTATTGAAATACCTCTGAGGAACATCTCAGTATGGATTATGGTACAGATGGACAGAGGGAGTGAAGCTACAGGGCTTCACTGATGCAAATTGGGTAGGAAGTCCATCAGATCATAAGATCACATCAGGAGGGATCTTCAACCTTGGGTCAGCTGCAGTTTCTTGGTATAGTAGGAAACAAAGGTCGGTTGCACTCATCTCAGTAGAGGCTAAATACATGGTTGCAAGTTAGGTAGCATGTGAGGCCATATGGATGCAGAAAATTTTGGTTGGTTTGTTTGATCGGAGGATGGATCCAACTGTGATCTATTGTGATAATGATCCAGGTGGATATTGGTGGCCACCTGCCAAGTCCACATGGACCCCCACCATTATCTTTCTCAGCATTTTCAGTTTCCTTAATTGTAGCACAACTTACTATTTTTAGCAGTTTTTCGGGTCCTGAACTTCCGAAGCCGTTTTGAGGCCCTAAACGACGTTTTTTGGGATTCCAGGGGCAACACGGGTCCATGGAACATGGACCGTGTTGCCATTCCAACAATGATAGTGCTCGAATAGATCTTTCTAATGAGCTATTGTACGCGTCAAACGGAGATCATATGCTAAAGTTACGACCCCGGGAAGTTGAGGTACCAACTTACCCCCAAACGGGCCCACAGTTTGGCGTTTCATCTCCTAGGGTTAGGTTTTGGAATGTTAAGGGTTTTTCATTTGTTTCTCAACAATAAATAGGCCTTCGAGCCTCATTGTAAGTCAGTTCAGAGGCAGGTAGCCCACACATCTCTTCTCAGAGATAGCTACCATCGCCCTAGCTAGTTTATTTCCTTTTCTGATTGTAAGCATATTTCAGTATTTTCCATTAATGAAATGAAGTATTATTTCCGCTGCATATTTGTGTATATGGTTATCTCTGTAGTTTGTTGCGTTCCTGTTTAAATCCGGATCAGATAATCAGAGTTGTATCAAACTCTCTGAGAACCCAATATTTCATGATAGGTCCAAGCACATCGACATCCGATATCATCATCTTAGAGACTGTGTAGCAAAGAGGATCATGTTGCTGCAATATATTTTGATAGAGGAGCAAGATGTTGACATTTTGACAAAGGCATTGTCAAAGTGTAAATTCGAGTTCCATAGAGATAGGATCGGGGTGGCAAATAATCCCTTTCTTGTTGAGAGGGAGTGTTGAAATGTGGCAACAAGAATATTCCAATTTTAATTTGTCCTTGAATTAAAATTCGAATTTAGTCTCACCAACTGCTTGAAAAATAATTAATTAATTCATCTTGAGTTAATTAGTTGGAGAAATTCAAGCTAGAAGTTTGTCTGAAGTCATACAACAATTATCCCTTAAATTAAGGAGATTAAGATAATATTGAGTTATATTCAACTTGTAATTAGTTAGCTCAGTTTACTGAGTTAAGTACAGTTAAATTAGTTCCAAACTGTTTGAGGAACTAATTGTGAGTTCAGTCAGTTAATGCATGCATGCATCCAACTAGTGTACTCCAGATAACAGAATATTCTCTCATCAGTAACTCATGCATGTCTATTATGAGAAAGACCCAGTTGAGATTAAAGACAGGGACAATGTACTATTATCTGCATGAGTTTTCCTATAAACAAAACTCATGCATGCAGAAGGAATTCATTCCTTGAGGATTGCGCAGTTTTACAGGGTGTGAGATCAGTGTGAGTGATCAGTGTTACACTTGGTAACAGTAGGATCACCCAAGAGAAACAACGCAAGGAAGTAGGAGCTTGGAGGGTAGAGGAGAAGGCTTACGAGCGGTCTATTTTTTCTGTGAGCATCTGTGAGGGATTGTACTGAGAGCTAGTTATCTATACGAGCTAAGACTTTGTGTAATCCTGATATATTTCCACTTGTATGATAATACAGATAGTGGGGTTTTTAGCTAAGGATTTCCCCTGAGTATTCTTATGTGTTCAATGTGCATTGATTCTTCTTCTGGTTATATGTGTTCAGCTAAATCTTGCTCAAATATTTTAAGCTTTCGCTAATTGATTGTAGAAGTATATTAAACTATTTTTCTTTAGTTATTTGCATAATCATATTAATCTACAGCCATAATTTCTACACTGCAAGTGTGGGAACATCTTTCCATCTCCACATGGACCTTTACATATCCTTCCTTTTCACTTCACACTACTCCCAAACTCTATTTCCACAATCATTCTGTTAGGGGAAATAGAAGACACTATGGGCATCACCCTTGGTGCAAGATAGACCTACAACATGTCCTAGGCTTGGCTAGGGGTCTCCCATAGTGTTCATGCACTTCCCCCTTCAATCATCCATCTTCTTGTGCCCTCAAGACAACATTTCTACCCTCAAAAGGCTCTCAGAACCCCTCCTCTAGAAAAACAAATCTTCTTGTAGCAATACAAGACCTCCTGTAGTAGCCTTGTAACAATTCTCTTTTCAACTACTTTTTCTCCCCACTTTGATCCTAGCCTAGTTAAGTTGAATAATGGCCCTAACTTGTGATTTTATGATTAAGGAAGGCTCTTAGACCACTCCAACCTCCTCCTTTCCTCACTGCAAAAAATAGTTAAGAGTTAGTATTTTTTTCCCATAAGCATTTTAAAAGTTAGATTCCCATTTTCAAGAAAATGTAAAGTAGATCAATGTTATATGCAAGTAGGTCACTAATTTGATTAAATGTGCAAAGTAGAGTAGCTTTACTTCTACAAGTAGACTATCCATTTCTCTTTCATGAAATGTCAATTAGCATCTACAATTTAATGAATGGAATTTCCACTTTCATAGCTAGAATTAGGATCAATTATGCTTTCACATATAGTTAGTTGGAGGAATGGGCTCTGTACACCTTGATCTGATTTGATGACTGAGGGTGACATGAGTAGAAGCTAACCTAATGTGCATATAGCACTATCACCTCTATGTTTGTACAAATAATGGGTTGATAATTTGAGTTGAGGAGCCCTTGTGATTTTCAACACTCTTGGTGTAATACCGGGGCTCAGCACTTTTTGGTGTCATTGCCGAGGAGGCCTCTAACTAGGTTTTCTTTCTGTTTAAGAATTTCTTTCTCCTTTTTGTTTTGCATTAGTCTTATTGCTTTGAAAATTCTTGATAATTTAAAACCAATCAAAAAAGTTATTTCTTTCATGCCTCATAGGAGTAGGGATAACTAAGGGAAATTATTACCTAAAACCCCCACCTCCTCGAGTATTCAACCTTCATTCTTCTTTGGTGATTGTGAACTTCCCTCTCTCATTATAGGGGAGTTGGAATTTTTTTTAGGAAAGCCACCTGAATTTTTTGAAGAACCCATAGGAGAAGAAGAACTTATCTCACCTACCCAAACTATGGCTAAAAACTAAAACAATGATCTTTTCCCCATCAACAAAAGCAATGGAGAGGCTAGAATGAGAAATATAAGCCTTTCTTCCCTTCCACATTTCCATGGCCTAACCTCTAAAGATCCTGACAACTTTAGATTTGAATTTGTTGTTTTCTGTAGGAACTATGACTTTGCCTCTAATGAGAAGAGGTTCAAGTTGTTTCCTTCTACCCTCAAAGATGCAGCCTTGCACTAGTTTATGAGTCTACCTGGAGGCAACATCACTACCTGGGCCTAAATGCAAAAAAACTTTAATGATAAATACTATGATTACTGTAGGTCCAAAGAAACAAAGGAGGAAATCATTAGGATGACCCTTGGACCTGATGAATCTTTGGAGGACTGTGAAGAAAGGTTTCAACTCAATTATAGGAGGGCCAGTTGTACCCTTGATGCTGAGTCACTCAAGCTAGTTATTCTTTGAGGGATCAAGGGAGATATAATGGAAAACCTCAACATGTTATTTGGAGGAGATATCTACCAATTACCTTATGATGGCATGAAAACTATATTCAAGAATCACTGAAGAAGGGTAGGTCTAGCCAAAGCTTGGTCAGTTCCTCTCCCTCCACAACATCCATTAAGCTTGAGATAGATAACACATTGGAGGATTTCAAGAGTGAAATGTTACATACCTTTGCCCTGAAAATGGATACTATGCAAATCAAAAGAAAACACAAGGAAGAAAAAAGGGAACTAGCTATTTTCTACCCTAGATGTACTAAAAGACATCCTAGGAATGAATGCCTACTAAATGTCATAGAAGTCTTCCTATTATGTGAAGAGAATCATGCAACAGACAGATGCCCCTCTCTTTCAGGCCTAAAGGTTGTATACCAGGGAGGAGTAGAGAGTGGGTTAGAACAACTGTGCTTCATTACCCAAAGGAGACCCCTAGGACCTCAGTCATATCAACAAGGCATGCAAGGTGCACATTATCCTCACTACAATCCACATTAGGATGCAACTTTTCTAGCCTTGGTACCCTTCCACTCATCCATCATGGTCCACACCTCCTCATTTTCCTTATGCTCCTCCATATCCTCCTTAGCATGTCAACCATCCTTTTCAACCATATCTACCCTAATCTTCCCAATGGGGAAAACACTCACAAGGGTGGATACCTCAAACAAAATAGCCTATTTCTTTACTACCTCCAACCTATCCTCAACCATAACAAACTCATCATACCCCACCTAAGCAACCTCAAATTTTTGCTCAACCCAATATGAACTCAAACAATAGTGGAGAGACATCCTAACCTACTTATGTTGTGGAAATCCAAGAGATCAATCTTCGTTCTAGGAAGGTACTCCCAGATAATAACACACCTTCTCCTTGTTGGGAAAAACACTGAGAGTGAGGTGTATCAGTATTTTAAACTTTCACAATAATTTTTCTTTTTCAAATTGTATACGCTACTTTACAGATACCAAACAACGTATGTCCACGACTATAATGAATGGAACCAACGTATATATAATAAACTTGTAAAACAACTAATTTATTGTCTGTTGAACTTAAATCAGAGTGTGATCCATTTACTAAGTAGTAAACAGATGCAGTAAAACAGAATAAATCAACACAAATAAGCAGCACACATGAACACCATGATTTTTTAGGTGGAAACCCAATGTGGGAAAAATCCACCGTTACTATCATCTCAATTTTAAATCTTCTTATTATAAAAAGGTGTTTAAAAGTTTTGTATTGGTGCAAAATTTTTCTAGTACGCAGAAATCTACCTGCTGAGGGCTACAACCTTCACTAGTTTTCTATCTTCTACTGGAAGGGAGCTCCAACCCCCTAGCTCTTGTACTGGTTGATATGCTTACAATTATGTAGGCACCGACCTACAAAAGGGTACTACATTCACTCTTCCTCCAGGGACCACATTTCATAAATTTTCAGATTGGATACTCCTTGTACACATCAATACAATATGTAGGCCACATTACATCAAATTTTTATACTAGACCCATCAGTAACATTGAAGCTCAAAATCAATCACCACTGCAATACAACCATCAAATACAACTGCATCTACCAACAATCATTCAATTTGAATAGTTAGATCATTATCACCAGAACATAGAGCTAAACCCAGAACACTGCATCAACAACCAAAACCAACTGCAACCTCAAATATCATATGTCAGAATGTATACGCTACTTCAATGAAGCCAACCTACATGTATACACGACTTTATGTAACCCAAGCTGCATATACCTCTAAAGATAGTGAATTATTAAACTTCAGAACAAAAAATTGTATTAAACAAAGACATTATGAATATCTATTGTCATGTTATAGAGCTCTAAACAGATAGTAGCAAGGATCACCCTTCTTACTCAATCAATCAATCAACTAGACTTAAAACAAAAGTATTGATCATTAACAAACAACAGTAAAACAAAAGTATTGATCAGATAGATTAGTAATTTCTGAACAACAAGCCCTTCCTCTGCATACGTGACTTGGAAGTGTCGAACCTGTGTGTATACATGCCTTCACCAAGGCGAACCAACATATAGATCTGCAAATAATGACTTATAACTTCGCAGCTTTTCAAGACTTTAGATATACCCATATCATAGCATATAAAGAATAAAACATGAGTTAGAAATCATATCTAGACTATTTATTATCAGATCATGCAATGATAAGTCATTTTGGGTCTCATGATCTTGATCCAACATTGTATCCAAGGGTGCACAAGATATTTCAGATCTATATCATAACCATATCCCTTACAACACAAAATATACTCCATATAGAAGTATTCATGAAAAAACCCTTTCACTTGCACACTTAGTCCTTTGATCTTCTCCTCCTTATATACTTAGAGCCTTTGTCAATACCATGCACCAAAACAACACTTAGAACTTGTGGTATTCTTAGATGGGATCAAGTAAATGCTATTCCGCTCAATATTGTGGGCTAATACCATGGTATGGACCCTTGGTATTATATAACCTTAATTTTCCATCCCATATGCACTTTCCTTTTTGTGAAACTGCGTGCATATGTATACACTCCTTTTATTCTGTGTACCCGCATGTATACACTACTTGTACTAGGGAAAACAATGTATACAACTTAAACCATTCTCTTCCCATAGTTTATTGATTATGATCTGTAATCCTTTGTCCCATCATCCTATTCTTCTATACCATTACTCTGTTACCTCTAAAAAGGCATGTTACAATGTGTGTTTCCCTTTATCATTTATGAACTGATCTCTATGTGGGTTTCCATCAAGGACAACACATGTACCATAATGCCAAAAATCTCTCCCTTTGGAATTGATGGAAACCACTTTAGTGTTTGGTCACCACAACCTGCAAAAATCAGCAAGACAAGCACCAGATTTTCAAAACATTAGGCTACTCTCCAAACACCAAACTGCTCTCCCTCTTTGACATAAAGGGCAAAGGGTTAACCAATGTTAAATGAAGAATTCCATATCTGAACTGTTGAATATGAACACTGATCATTCTCCTCAAAGGCACATGCTGAGTTGCACTATACTTTCCATGCTCCCCCTAAGCACATGCAAAGTCTTCGGATTTTTTTTTTAAAGAATAACATGACTCTATAACTCAACTATATGAGTATGACCTTCCTATCACCAATGAATCGTACATACATAAATCACCCAACCAAGTGGAGATACACCAAATGATCATACATGACTGAAAATTGCAATCATTACATCATCCTTCCCATGCATAGTGGGGGTACAAATTACATCATATGTCCAAAAAGGACTTCATTCATAACAGAATATGATAGAAAGAGACATATTATTACACCATAAGTTGTTACATGACCTTTTCATCAAATGGAATTAATAACTGAGACTATAGTTGTCTTCAGCAACCATGATGCCAACAATGCATAATATTTTGAAGGCTAGTGCTCCCCCTAAACTTGTGCTACTTGTGCATTATAAATAATTCATTCATTAAGGCATCCTCATCAATCCAATAAACACCAATGAGAAAAGCATATCAACATACTGTAACCATCAATATCAGACTAAATACTCATGTCAGAAACTAATTTTGAGTCCGACCAACTATTTTTCTATCATAAAAACATAAACGCTATTGCTCGCATAGAAAATCATGTGTATATGCGACTATGCTTCATGAAATCCACGTATAGAAAGCATTCCTTTGAAAACTAGTTTTAATAGTAGGATGAGGTAGAAACAACTCCTAGCTTTTGTTTGAGATATTCAAATGATTCTCTAGGAAGAGGTTTGGTAAATATATCAATGACTTGTTCTTTTGAGGGAAGATACTCCAATTTAACTTTTTGTTCAAGCACTTGTTCTCATAGAAAGTGGTACTTAATGGGTATGTGCTTGGTCTTGGAGTGCATAACAAGATTTTTTGAGATACTAATCGCACTTATATTGTCACATCGGATGGATATGGGTGGAGAACATGTAATTTGAATATCTTGTAATGTCTGCATCATCTAGAGAAGTTGTGTGCAACAAGATGTAGCAACCACATATTCTGCTTCTGCTATAGATAAGGAAATCAAAATTTGTTTCTTTATGAACCAAGATACTAATCATGATCCCATATAGAATGCACCTCCACTAGTTCTTTTTCAGTCATCAACATTCCAGCCCAATCTGCATCTGTATATGCATGAAGAGTGAGATTTGTATCTTTAGAATACCATATACCGAAGTCTTGAGTTCCTTGGAGATATTTGAATATTATTTTTACTGCCTAAGGATGTGATTCCTTCAAATTGGCTTTGAAACCAACTCAAAAAGATAGAAAAGATAGATCGATGCCTTAGAATTCAGCCTCTTCGAGGGGGCAACCTTCTTTACATTACACAAATGAACAATTCTTACATGATAAAAATTACAAGACCTCCTTTCTATATATAGGAGTCTAAGAGGTCATAATATAATCAGAGCCGACATAACAATAATAATGTAAGGGCACAATAATAACAATATGGGGTCTATATGGGTACAACGATATAATAAGGGGTTTGTACTAATAACAATAAGGGGTTACACTAGTAGTATAGGGGCCTAACATGCCCCTCACCTTTAAAAAACGTTGTCCTCAATGCTTAAGTAGTTCTTGATGCTTCTGTATAAAATTCATGTCCTCCCATGTGGAATATTCAGTGGGTAAGTTCTTCCACTTGATGAGATACTATGAAATTGATCTATTTCCTAGCTGTCGAGTTCTTGTTTCTGTGACAGCTCCACATTCCATTATGATTTTTCCTTCCTCTTCAAGTTTTGGCAATATTGTTTGAATTGGGATATTCTGCAACTTTTGAATGATTGGCCACACTTCTTTATCCTTCTTCCATTCATCCCTTGCTTCGTTTATCCAATCTGCTTGGATAATAGAAATAGCACAAAAAAATGCTTCCACATCCTCATTCTTTCTTGAGAGTGCATCTGCAACAAAAATTTTCTTCCCTTTTCTATAGATGATGTCAAAGTCATAACCCAACACATTTGTGACCCATTTTTTCTGTTCTTATAAAGATAGTATTTGTTCTAAAAAGTATTTAAGACTATCATGATCCATTTTTACCTTGAAGTGTCTTTCCATTGGGTAAGGTTGCCATTTCTTAAGTGCATGTAGTATTGCCAACATTTCCTTCTCATAAATAGCTTGCTTGAGATGTAGCCATAAAAATACCCAGTCACCTACATCAAAACTTTTTTCACTGCAATGTTTATCTACCTATTTTTTCATTTGATTTTGCACCAAAGTGGAATTATCCTTTAAAAGTTTGAGAACTTGTTGTTGATGCTCGATGTGATCTTTCACTGCTTGAACCTTTTTCTTCTTGATATGTCCTTCTATCTTAAGAGTTTGAGGAGTGATAATTTCTTCCAATGCTTTACAATATATGGTCGGATTCATTTCTTGATGCTTGATGTGATCTTTCACTTCTTGAACATTTTTCTTCTGGATATGTCCTTCTATATTGATAGTTTCAGGAGTGGTAATTCCAGCCAATGCATTACAAGATATGGTTGGATTCATTTCTGCTTTCACGATATAATCTTTCACTTCTTGAACCTTTTTCTTCTTGATATGTCCTTCTATATTGAGATTTTGAGTGGTAATTCTTGTCAATGCTTTACAAGATATGGTTGGATTCATTTCTTCTTTATCTGGGGTTTGTTCTTGGCATATATCCTCTTCTTTTGATATTTCTTGATCCTTTTCTTCCTCCTCTTCATACTCTATGTAAAATAATTTCTTCTCATCACACTTATGGCCTTTAGTGGATTTGCTATCACAATTGTAACAAAGCCCCTTTTCTCTTTCCTCTTCCAATTGTTGTGGTGTAATCCTTGTAGGTTGTGGAAGGCTAGGAGAAGAAACACTTTCATAATTATATTCATGAGTGGTGGGATTCCTTGTTTCCATAATTTCACTTTCAATTTTTCTTGCCAACTCAAATGCCTCCTCCAATGAATTAGGTTCCCAAAAATGAACCTCATGTTGAACATTATCCTTTAAAGTCCCTATGAAGACATCAATCATTTGCTTCTATGGAATATAATTTACCCTTCTATTCAATTTTTGAAAGTCCTCAATGTTCTCTTCCATTGAACCCTTTTGTTTGAGATTTATCAATTGGCTAAAGAAGGAGTTTCTCTTTGTATCCTCATAATATGCTATTATTTCCTCTGTGAAAATTGACCACGTAACAAGTGGTTTACAAGAACAAAGCCCTTTATACCATAAAAATTGATATGGTTCTAAATATGAAGATTCAATACATACCTTTTGTAATAGTTGCACCTCATGTAGATTGAAATATTTCTCCATCTGCAGTATACAATTTACCGAATCCTTGCCATCAAACTTCCTCATCTTCCTTTTCCTTGATTTTAGGAGCTCGAACTTGAAACGACTGTAACTCTGTACTTTCAGATCTTTAAGTTCTGAAATTGCAACTTACTGTAGCCCTCCATGTCCTCTTTCCAATGCCACCAGTCTGATCAAATTTAGATTCTCCAAGAAAGAGTTATGCCCAATCTCCCAAGATGACCTGATTATATACCTTTTCAAAAGAGCGAACTTGTATGAAGTTCCACGTGTCAATGTTTTGACCTTTCGGTCTAAAAAATATATACAAGAAACTAAATATTGTACTCTTTCTCTAACTTCTTATGAAATTGCAATATGATGCTCAAAACAAAAGTTATGACGATTTTCCCAAGGTCACATGTTTGGAATGTAATTTAGGAGTCTGCAAAAAGACCAACTTCCTTAGATCATATCTCCACAAATATAGTGTTGGAAATAATACTGAGAGGGGGGGTGAATCAGTATTATCAAATTCTTTTCAATATACCTTCCAGATTTATACTTTAATTTATTCTTTAGATATTGATCATTAGTTTGTATGTCAGTACCATATAATAATGAGAAAGAACAAGAAAGACAGATAATCACACGAAGGAACACCAGATATAAGGTGGAAACCCAATGTGGGTGAAAACCACCTGCTACAATATGTCTCTATCTTCTTTCAATTAGAAACTTCTTTTACAATGATTTTGTACTGGTGC
>APFE031286872.1:38927-80609 GCA_000404065.3 Pinus taeda
ATCCTTACAACCTGTCATGTGTTTTGAGCATCTGCCATGAATGTACCATTGATTTTCTTTTCCTTCTGCAAACAGAGCTATGACACATCTTTATGGCTGTAGTTCCTTCTTTTTCCATACCTTGAAGTTGGATAATGTTTTCTCCTTTTGATACGTTAGCCGAAATTTTCTCCAACATTCAGATTCTTTAGGCTTTTATTGAGGATTGATGCATTATTGATTGGTTTTTGCTACATCAAGATAGATTTTGGTGATGGATGAAGGCTTTTCTGGTTGGGATGTTTCTCCAATGTATCCAAGACCAGTCTTTATAAGAGGAGAATGCTAAAACTTGATGATTTCATCTAAGGTTTCTGATCCTTTAGCAAATCTAAGATTCAAAGAATTTGTCTTCTCAAGTTCTTTTCTTAGACACACTACTTCACATTCTAATTTTTCATTATGCTTTTCCCTTTTAGTAAGTTGATGTGTCAAAGTGTCTATGACCATATTCTTTTCTTCAAAGCAGATTTAAAGTTCAAGGATTTCTTCAAGAAAATATTATTATTCTAAGGCATCCATAAACTCATGATTTTCATAAGCCATGAGTAGTTTAATATCTTACTTAGATTCACCTTCATCACTATTAGACAGGCCATCACTATCTTCATGAGTATAATAACTTCTTCTATTAACAAAATATTTCCTATTACCTTTTGCAGAATCCTTTCCTTTGTCATGGTTATATTTATGAGGACATTTAGTAGCATAATGACCAACTCTACCACAAGAAAAACATTTGAAGGGAAGCTTACCTTTCAATCTTCCAGTACCCAGTTGAAGTTTCTTCACAAAGTTTACCTCATCTTCTTCTGATATATATCCTTATTCATTGAGATCTTTTTCTTTTCCCTTTACAGAGGCTTTGAAAGCAACTTCTCTAATTTCTGATGGACCTCCTTTTGTCATTTCAAAGACAATTAAAATTCAATGAAGTTGAACAACATAACAACTTTTAGATCATGCTTCTCTTCAATGGCAGATACATTTGACTCAAATTTAAGGGATAGAGATCTTAAATTTTTCTCTACTATAATAGTCTCCTTTATTTCTTCACCCAGATTCTTCATACGATTTACAATCTCATCTACTCATAAAAAGTAACTAGCAATCTTTCATCACTATGCAAATTTAGAGTTTCATATTTAATTCTGAGAGTTTGGAGCTTAGCACATTTTAATTGGGAGTCTCCTTCATAGCTCTGAATGATTTTGTCCCATATTGCTTTGGCTGCGTTGAGCTGCATGACTTTGACGAATTTTGATTCTGATATACTTAGCAATAATTCATTGAAGGCTTTGGCATTGGTTTCATATGATTTCTCTTCTACTCGATCTGTGGGGACTTCTGCTGGATATTGGTATCCTCCTTCCACAATTTCTTAAAAATCAGCTCCAAGTGACTGAAGATAGGCTCTGGTTCTTATCTTCCAATATGTTAAGTTATTTCCATTGAAGATTGGTGGTCTGATAGATCCCATTCCTTCATGATTTCTCATCTTGAGAGATCCCTTCAAGTGATCAAGATTCTTCTGAAGGGCTTGCTCTGAACCATTTGTTGGAAAAATACTTTGGGGGGGGGGGGGGGTGCTCAGTATTTTAAACTTTCACAATATTTTTTATTTTTCAAATAGTATGCGCTACTTTATAGATACCAAACAGCATATGTCCACAACTATAATGAGTGGAACTAGTGTATATATAATAAGCTTGTAAAACAACTAATTTATTGTTTTTTGAACTTAAATCAGAGTGTGATGCATTTACTGATCAGTAAACAGATGCAATAAAATAAAATAAATCAACACACGTAAGAAGCGCACATGAACACCAGGATTTTTCAGGTGGAAATCAATGTGGGAGAAAACCACCACTGTTGTTGTCTCAACCTTAATATTCTTATTATAAAAAGGTATTTACAAGTTTTGTACTGGTGCTAAATTTTTCCTGTTCGTAGGAATCTACCTACTGAAGGCTACAACCTTCACTCATTTTCCAGATTCTACTGTAAGGGAGCTCCAACCCCCTAGCTCTTGTACTGGCTGATATGTTTACCAGTACATAGGTGTCTGCCTAGAGAAGGCTACTACCTACACTCTTCCTCCGGGGACCATGTTTCATAAATTTTTAGACTGGATACTCAGTGTACACATTAACACAATATGTAAAATTTTCATATTGGACCCATCGATAACATTGAAGCTCAAAATCAATCACCACTACAATATAACCATCAAATACAACTGCATCTACCAACAATAAGTCAATCTGAACAGTCAAATCACTATCACTAGAACATAGAGCTAAAGCTAGAACACTACATCAACAACCAGAACCAACTGCAACCTCAAAAATCATATGTAAAAATGTATACGCTACTTCAATGAAGCCAACCTGCATGTATATGCTACTTCATGTAACCCAACTTGCATATACCTCTAAAGGTACTGAATTATTAAACTTTAGAATCAAAAATTGTGTTACCTAAAGACATTCTGAATATCTACTGTCATGTTACAGAGTTCTAAGCAGATAACAACAAATATCACCCTTCTTACTCAATCAATCAATCAGCCAGACATAATCACCTTATATAATCAGTTTTACTTCAGATCTAATGAAGAAATCATTGACAAACAATAGTAAAACAACATTATTGATCAGATATATTAGTCATTTCTGAACAACAAGACCTTCCTTTGCATATGCGACTTGGAAGTGTCAAACCTGCGTGTATATGCGCCTTCAGCAAGGCAAACCAGTGTATAGATTTGCAAATAATGACTTATAACTCCGCATCTTTTCAAGACTTCAGATATACGCAAATTATAGCATATAAATGATAAAACATGAATTATCAATCCGATCTAGACTATCCATTATCAAATCATGCAATGATAAGTCATTTCAGGTCTCATGATCCTCATCGAACATTGTATCCAAGGGTGCACAAGATATTTTAGATCTATAGCATAACCATAGTCATTACAACAAAAAATATACTTCGGATAGAAGTATTCATTTGCACACTTAGCCCTTTGATCTTCTCCTCCTTATATACATAGATCCTTTGCCAATACCATGCACCAAAAAGACACTTAGAACCTATGGTATTCTTATATGGGATCAAGTAGCTAATATTCCGCTCAATATTGTGGGCGAATACCATGATATGGACCCTTTGTATTCTATAACCTTAATTTTGTATCCAATACGTGTTTTCCTTTCTATGAGACTATGTGCATATATATATGCTCCTTTTATTCTGTGTACCTGTTTGTATACGCTACTTGTACTAGGAAAAACATTGTATACAACTTAAACCATTCTCTTTCCTTAATTTCTTGATTCTGATCTATAATCCTTTGTCCCATCATCTTATTCTTCTGTATCATTACTTTGTTACCTCTGAATAGACCTATTACCATGTGATTTTCCATTTATTATTTATGAATTGATCTCTATGTGGGTTGCTATCAAGGACAAAACATGTACCATAATGCTAACACTCCACCTGAAGAGCTTGAAGAAGAGAAGGAAGATAGTTCACCTAAATCCAATACACCCCGTATCTTGAAAGGTTGGTCCACCCTAACCAACACACCTAGAAGAGGTTAATATCCTGGAAGAATTGGAGAATTTGTGTGTCAAGATACCCCTTCTCCAGGCCATTAAATATGTTCCCATATACAACAATCTTATTAAGGAAAAATATTTCAAAATACTTGGGAGAAGAAGAAGAGATGTCCCCACCATCAATGTTGTTGGACAACTATCTGAGCTTATGCTTGGGAGAGTGATCTAAGAATCTGTGGCCTTCTTGATTACTAGGAACTTAACAAGGCCACAAAGAAGGACCATTTTCCTTTGCCCTTCATTGACCAAGTCCTAGATGGCCTTGAAAGAAATAAATTATTCTCCTTCTTGGATGGATTTAGTGGATACAACCAAATCTATATCAGCCCTAAAGACCAAGATAAAACCAAATTTACATGTCCTTGGGGTACCTTTTCCTATAGAGTTCTTCCATTCGGTCTATGGAATGCCCCTGCAACTTTTTGGAGGGTAGTTTTGAGTACTTTTGTTGAACTTTTTCATGACTCTGCTGAGATATACATGGATGATTTCACTCCTTATGGATTTGACTTCCAGGAAGCTCTTTCTAATCTGTGCAAAGTCTTGAAGAAATGTATTGAAAGTAATCTCTCATTGAGACCTAATAAATGTGAGTTTTTTATGAATGTATGGATTGTCCTTGGCCATTATATATCCAAGGAAAGAATACAGGTTGATCCAAACAAGATTTCCATAATCAAAAGGGTCCCTATCCCTCAAACACAAAGAGATGTCAAGAGTTTCCTTGAACTAGATGGGTATTATAGAAGGTTCATTAAAGATTTTAGAAAACTGGATTCACCCTTGTTTGGACTAATGGCTAAAGATTCATATTTTTGTTGGACAAAGAACTATCAGGAACCCTTTGAAATACTAAAATAAAAGTTGATCAGCGAACCCATCCTTAGGTGTCCCAACTAGGAATTACTTTTCCATATACACATAGATGCCTCAGACAAAGTTGTAGGAGCTGCCTTGGGTTAAGTAGAAGACAAATCTCTTTATGCTATCTATTTCATCAGTAAGAACCTTTCTAAAGATGAGTTAAAATATACTGTCACTAAAAAGGAACTCTTGCTTGTGGTGCATTCTTTGAACAAGTTGAGATATTATATCACTTGTTATCAAACTTTGCTTCACACTTATCATGCAACTATTAAGTATTTAATGAATAAACTTGACGTTAATGTTAGGATAATTAGATACTTTTTATTATTGCAACAGTTTGATTTGACTTTTATTGATAAACTAGGGAAAGAAAATGCGGTTGCAGATTTCTTATCAAGACTAACTCTACCTATAGGAAAGGAAGAAATGATAGATGACCAACTTCCAGATGAACATATATTTTCCATCTCAGTGATTCCTCCTCAGTTTGTTGATATAATAATTATTTGGTTGTTGGGAGGTTCCCTCCTAACCTATCCTCTAAGGAGAAAAGTAAGAATGTTAGGAAGAGTGCCCCATTCATATGGATTCGAGGAAATATTTTGCGACTGGGGCCAGAGAAAATCCTAAGAAGGTGTGTGAGGGAAGAAGAAGTATTTGACATCCTCACAGCATGCCATGACGGACCTTTTGGGGGCCACTTTGCTTCTATTAGAACAAACTTCAAATTTCTACAATCAGGTTACTATTGGCCCACTTTACGTCAGGATGCAAGGAGGTACACCACTAGGTGTGATCAGTGCCAAAGGATGTGTAAGCGAACAAATAAGGATGAAATTCCATTACAACCTCAAGTGAATCTAGAGCCATTTGAAAAAAGGGGCATGGATTTCATTGGGCCTATTGATCCACCATAAGGAAAGAAAAGGTATATCATTATATGGACTAATTACTTGACCAAATAGATTGAAACAAAAGGAGTAAAGGAAAAAAATGAGTAGAAGGTGGTTGAATTTATGAGGGAGAACATCTTCTACAAATTTGGTTTTCCAAGAGTATTAGTCATTGATCAAGGAGCACAATTTACATCAAGTTTGATTGAATATCTCATGAAGCAACACCACATCAAGAATAAGGCATATACTACCTATCGCCCTCAAACAAATAGGTAGGTAGAAGTCAAAAATAGATAATTGAAGAGAATTATTACCAAGGTTGTTAGCAGCAGAAGAAAAGATTGGACAACTAGACTTATGGAACCCACTTGGTCCTACAACACCACTTGGAAGACCACAACTGGATTCACTCATTTGAGATGGTCTATGTGAAGAAGGCCATGTTGTCTATTGAATTTGAGTACAACTCCTTGAGGATGGCAACTCAATTAGAGTTAGATATCATCATAGCACAATAGGAAAGGTTGCTCCAACTCAAAGGTCTAGATGAGTTTTGTATGCAATATCTTCTGCACATTGTGGTAATCTAGCGACAAAGGAAGATTTGGCATGATAAGAACATCAGAGAAATGAATTTTCAAGAAGGATATTGGGCCCTGTTGTATGATTCTAGATTCAATTATTTCGAGGGGAATTTAATGACAAGATGTTCGAGTTAGTAGAGACGTGTCATGAGCATGAGTTTGTCCAAATATGAACAATCAATGAGGAAGGGATTCACTTACTTGTCAATGGTCATAGGTTGAAGTTGTATAAGAAACCTTTGTCCAAGGAAGAGTTTTTCAACTCAGTCAATAGAGAGTTAGATGTGATTGAGAGGCGCATAGCCCTCAATCCACCAAATTTCTAAATAATAATAATAACAGGGCCTAGATGAAAATCTCCATGAGGCATCTGAGGCCAACTCCTGAGTTGAAAACCTCTATGAGGCAGCCAAAGATATAAAAAAAGAAAAGAAAAGAAAAGATGAAATTATCTTGAGGTGAAAACCTCTTCTGAGGCACCTAGGGTAGGCATGTAGGTTGAAAACCTCTACAGAGGTAGCCTGCTTGTCTTAAAAGAAAAGAGAGGGAAAAAAAACAGAAAAACATAGGGAAGGAGTTCTTATACAACGTTTTCTAACATCTTTTCTTTGTAGGACTCCAAACAATTGACATAATGATGTCTATAGGGTAGCATCTACAAGTGTAATCCTACATTTTTCTAACCACACATCTCATTTCCACACTCCCCACTCACATACCTACCTCTCTCCATCATCCAACCAACAAAAGAATCAAATTATGTCCCCTCACTGTAATGCTACTGGAGGGAGATATGATGGCAAAAAGAGACCATAGGGTCATGCTTCCTTTAGGTAAATTTGCGAGAGGACCACCAATGTAAATTTCATCACCCATCCACTCCATCTAGCCAAATTTAGCTGAAATTTCCTCTTTGTCATGCATCTAAAAAAACATAGGAAAACCTCTATTTTCCATTTTTCCACCACCTACACCACTTCCTCATTATCTTAATCCTATCCTCATACATTTAATGGATTTCCATCAATATGACATGCCAAATGAGGTCTTAAAAAGGGGATTAAATGACTACTATAGGAAGGATACTCCTCTTGTAGTAGCATGTACAGTCATAATAGAACTCCTTAAAATTACTTTTTCCACCCACAGAGAGCATCATGGAGCCATTTATGAAATAGAGAAGAAGAAAATCATCCATAGGACACAATCCATCCACTCCACCAACAACAGATTGGACACAGGAAAGAGACCTACACACATAGCAAAGTTATCACTCAAAACACCATCAAGATATAAATACTTGAACATAAACAAAAAAATAAAATCATCACCTTGAAGATCACAATGTTATGAGATCCAACTCCAACATGAAAGCACCACCAGTTATTCAATCCACGGGTAGGCTCAGGTATGAAAACCCTCACCTCTTCCGTATGCATATAATGCTAAAATGTGTTAATAGTCGAGAAAGGATTTTAAATGTGCTAGAGGTGGCTAGTGAACTTGGCCACTGTCAACTAGTAAACTAAATTTCATCGCAGTCACACATGCATGTGGAAAAGTCAAATAAAGTGAGGTGGTGATTATAAGGAGTGAGGTGATAATCATGAGGAGCATGGTAATGATCGCAAGGAGTGGCGCCAATGGCTCAAAAAATGAAGTTTGTGTATGAGCCATGTCATCACAATGCTATGAGAATTTACCACAAAAGGAATATTAAGTACTAGGTTCAAGTCCATTTTCATTATCGCTCATTTCTAGAAAAAAAGGTTAAAGGAAGGATGAGCTAGTGCTATCAGACTTCCTAGGGTTCCACTGAGCTACTTTGAACTATGGTTGCAGGTGTTATAGGAGAAGCTATTGGTGGAGTTACACGAGAGTCTAAAATGTTGTAGGAGGGCCAAGAAGAAGATACAAGGGGGAATTGAAGGGTGAAGAGAGACAAAGTGACCCAAATTTATCCTCAAACCCTAAGGCACATGATATAGCTATTTTGAAAAGGAGTAAGTGATCCTTTCCCTCTCTAATTTCCATACCTCTGCATGGGAAATTCAGCCTAAAGTTAGTGCCCTGTAGTAGACAATTGAGCATTTGTTCCTTTGGGAATTGTTGTGTATAAAGGAAATATGGGGATAGAGAATAGTTTTTTTTTTTACATAAATTTTAAAATCCTTCTCCCTCAATACTAAAAAGGAAGTTTTGACATTGTTTCTACAACTGAGGTTGCCTTGAGGAAACATTAAAATTTACACCTAAGTACCTCAAGAAAGATAAATAGAAGAAATTGGGGGAGGATTCAATAGAACAAGAGCCGACAAACACAAAGATAATTCACCAATACCCTCCTATAGTAATTTTTTTTTAGAGACATTAGCAGTTGGGTTTATTTGAATTGTTGAAAGGGTGTGATGATGAAATCGCTCAATACTTTTCCATGGCACTAAATCCTCAAGGAGAAGATAGTGCCACTACTGTTGTAAGAGGATCAACCATCTCCTTAAGTCCTAAAACCACAAGTAGAGTGACCACATTACCCTTAGGGATTCAATGGAGCAAGGGGAGAAATCAGTAAGTGTTACAACTAGGAAGAAATTTTTGATTCAGAGAGAGAAGCCTATAAAATATAAGAATGGAGTAAGAAGAGAAATCCTACCTTACCCCTAGGATGAAGTGGCCTATCACATTCTCAAGTATATATCCTATGAGGGGAGGCTAAGAATTGTATATGCCTATCATTTTTTGTTACTCCATGAGTTAAGATTCAAAGTATAATTTCAAATCCCACAGAGACTAAGTGTTCCTCATTTCCTCTTGCAATCAATCATTGAAACAAGCCAGAAGGTGAGGGAAGGGATGCATAAACACATTGCGCAACATCACCTTATTAAGTTAATTGTGATGGATGATTTAAGTCACTTAAGGAACCCTATGTTATGGACTTATTTGTAGACATGGACAAGGAGGTCTTCATTGAAAAATAGAAGAATAAGAGGTAGGAAAAATAGAAGAATAATAGGTAGGAAAAATAGAGGAAGAAGAGGCAAGAAAAATAGAGGAAGAGGAAGTAGATATTAAGGAGGAAGAAGGAGAGAAATAAGTATGAGAAGAAGAGAGACCTAAGGATAATTCTAAGCCCCAAGAGATATAGAAACAAGGACATAAAACTAGTCTCTCTCCAAGACATACTAAGTAAGAAGTAGCTACAACATTGGCTACATTGGGCACACCTATCAAGCCTAAAACAAGGTAGCCAAGGCAAGGCCCCCTATAATTCAAAACAAGAAAGAGCACCAAGATTAGGAAAGGGAAACAACAACCTCCTTCAAAAATCGCTATCACTATTGATGAGCCATCAAGAAAAAAGGAAGAAGTAGGACCTAGTGAAGGGAAGATTGAGGACAAAACCAAGCTACCTCTGATACCCGTGGGAAGACCCACCACTAGGGCCGTCACCTTCAAGAGACTCAAGTCACAAACTACCATTCGACAAGTAGAAATATAGTAGCTACAGGAGGAAGCGTAGAAGCTACAGGATAAACAGGGTTGCTATAGGAGAAACAAGGGCCGCTATAGGAGAAGAAAGAGGAGCTACAAGAAAGAGAATCCACCTCAATAAAGGATTAAAAAGACCTCCAAGAGCTATAGGATCTTGAGCCAAAACCCAATCTAGAATCCTACTAAAATTTTGTCGAGTGAGGTAGGATTATACCCCATAATTTTTCCATCCCACTCTTCTTTGAATTAGAAAAAGAAAGAGGAAGGAAAAATAGATGGATGCATATTTCCGAATCCAAAAATGTAGAATATGTAGGCCTAATGGAGGAAAATATCAATGAAATGGGCAAGGAATTAAGTGACCTAAATCTAAGAGAGTCAACCATGAGGGAGAAACTACAAGAAGAAAATACAAGACTAAAATAACAACTGCAAGAGAAGGAAACACAACTTTCCACTATGGAAAGCCTCTTCATGGAAGCCATACAATGCAGGAAGTCATCCAAATCTTGTGCTATTTTCCTCAAGGAGAAGTGTCCACAATTTCAAATTAAGACACTAGAAAAGTATGTGTCTTTTCCTTTCCAATACTACAGGATATTTATTGAGTTTTGAAAAAAAGTAATAATGGAGGAGACATAAAAGCTAGGTAATTTTTATATGCAATTTATGATCCTAACAAATCTGAAATTTTGGGAGCCTAATTCAAGATTAGGAGACATGAACATGTCATTAGAATCTTGGTTAAAACATGATGAGTTAAGGGATGAAGAGGTAAAGAAGGTGATGGAAAAGGAAGAGAAAGAGCGCTTATACATCACAAAAGAATTGGTAAGCCCTACAATTGTCATCAAGAATCACAACCTCATATCCTCTGATTCTGATTTAGCACCTAAGATAATAACAACCCAAGAGAATTCCACTCTACACGTTGAGGACCCTTTTAGGATGTTAGGAACAGAGGGTCTACAATATTGTCAGAGAAGGTGGCATGCCTTACCGCACAGTTTGCAAATCAGAGAGTATCACTCTCCTGAAAAGTTGAGCAATGCCTTGGAAAGAACTCCACTATACAAAAGAATCATGCAAAGACTAAATATAAAATGGATAAGATAAAAAATCAGTCCACCTTTGTTTTTGGGCTTACAAGAAGAAATAAACCAGACAGAGGAACAAAAGTTATGGGGAAATATAGAGGAAAATTCAGGTTTTTATCCGGGCGGGAACAATATCTGAGTTGCCTTAGGATGTCAAAGAGGCCACCAGGGCCATGAATGAGCTTCATATGGATGACTAAGTTTCTCAGAGGATGAGAAACACCTTTAGTAGGGTGATGATGATGGGTCCTATTAATAGATATATTTTGAAGTTCAATATTCTATCCTCCAACCCTCAAAACTATCCTTTTCTCACATAAACTTGCATTTTTAGTCATAAGATGGTTAGTAATAAGATTAAAAATGTGTTTTTCATATTGTGGGGACTAATGTGATTAAATTGTAGGAAAAATAGGCATTTTTGAGGCATTTACTCTATAGCGAAATGAAGGAGATGGCAAAGAGAGAATCTAGGGGGCTTGTACACCTTCTTAACTCTCTAATTCAACCTAGGATCATAGGATCCTCACTCATGGATCGAATTTACTAGTAGCCAAGGGACCCTAATTCCATGTGAAGATTATGGAGAACCATATCCATAATTCTCAAGATCTTGGAGGGAATCGTTCCTAATTTCAAGGGAGTTGCCATCAGATACCTTTTTCTATAAATAAACTAGTTGAAAGGCTCATTAGGATTCAAGTTTTTATTTAGCTAAGAGTAGATACTGATTCTAGTGCTTGCTATTATTATTCTTAACTTTCATGTGATGTATGAGACTACTATTTTCGGCTAATAAGAAGTTTATCATTGATCTACATCTGAGCTAGTTTTAGAGAGCTCAAACCCTTGGGTTTGGGACCAACCCATAGGCTTTAGTCCCTCTTCTATATTTCCTTCTTGTTCATATTTCGATCATTTAATGTCTTTCTCTTGTTTCAGTAGATGTTAATTTATAAAAAATTGTGATTGCAAGCTTTCTTATCACCTCTCTTGTGGGAAGCACGATTGGAAAGATATACAATCTCAATCTAAAAATATTTGTTTATGATTTCTTGGAAATAGATAAATGTTAGTTTTAATTAAACTCATATTTTCCATGATAGTTTATCTCAGTGTTTTATTGGTCATTTGATGCATGTATTTGGCTAGCTGCAGGGTTGTGTTGATCTGCAAGTGTGGGCACATCTTTCCATTTCCACATGGACCTTTCCATATCCTTCCTCTACACTTGACACTGCCCCCAAAATCTATTTCCACAATCATTATGTTAAGGAAAATATAGGACACCATGGGCATCACCACTGGTGTAAGATAGACCTTTGACATGTCTTAGGATTGGCTAGCCCTCCCCCCCTCGAACCTTCATTCACTTCCTCCTACCATCGTCCATCTTATCCGAACCTCAAGGAATTGGTTCTACCCTCAAAAGGCTCATAGAACCCCTCCTGTAACAAAATTGATCCTCTTGTAGAAATAGAGGACCTCCTGTAGTAGCCCTATAACAGTGCTCTTTTCAACCATTTTTTCTCCCCACTTCAATCCTAGACTAGTTAAGTTGAATAATGTCCCTAACTTGTGATTTGATGATTAAGGAAGGCTCTTATACCACTCCAACCTCCTCCTTTCCTTATTGCAAAAGAAAGAGAGAGTTAGTATTTTTTTCCCATAAGCATGTTACAAGTTAGATTCCTTACATTCAAGCAAATGTAAAGTGGATCAATGCTACATGCAAGTATGTTATTGATTTGATTAAATGTGTAAAGTAGAGTAGTTTTACTTGTACAAGTAGACTAACCCTTTCTCTTTCATGCAATGTCAATTATCATCTACAATTGAATGAATGTCATTTCCACTTTCATAGCTAGAATTAGGTTCGATTATGATTTCATATATAGTTAGTTAGAGGAATGGTCTCGGTGCACCTTGATATGATTTCATGACTAAGGGTGATATGAGTAGAACCTAACCTACCATGCATATAACACAATCACATCTAAGTTTGTATGAACCCCGGGTTGATAATTTAAGTTGAGGAGCCCTTGGGAGTTGCTACACTCTTGGTGCAATACCAGGGCTCACCAATAACCAAGGGAATATAGTGGTTAGACCACCTCCACCCTCACCCTTCCATGATCTCACCTAAACCGATCTCTAGATCACAAAACCAAACTGGGCTTAGATGCCTCATAATTCCTTCACTATCCCTTGAGGAATTTCCTGTCTCTACCCACCTGTTGAGGGTTTCCTAGAGAAAACAATCTTCAACACCAACCCTTGGGATTTTTCTGAGACCACGTCACCTGGATCCAAAACCTCCTAGCAATATAAATCTAAATCAATAATGAATCCCTTGAAACCATGGCTATCCATAAATGGAAAGGTAGAGCAGAAACCACTATCAAACCCGACAAAACCCATGCTAATGACAAGAATAAACCATGCATGCAAAAACTAGCTATGAAATCATACATGAATCCTATTACCTGCAAGTATTCTTGTTGAAACTTCTTGATCTAACCTTTCCTTTGCTCTCCTTTTCCTTCTTTTTCTTTCCTTGTCCTTCCTTTGCTTGCTTGATTTCTTTCTCCTCTTGGTGTTGTTCTCCTCTCTAAAACCAATTCCAAAACTCAATTAACAAAAGGATCCCAACTGATGCTCTGAATCCTTTTTATTATTGATGCCTCTAATTTCTTCAATTTTCCTTCAATTTCCTCCTCATATGCAAACTGTGACTTTTCACCTTCCTTTTCTCCAAATTTCCTTTTATTTTCATAAATAAAATGCCAATAATTCATTTTTTCCTTTTCAAATCCTTTTCCATTTCCTTTGCCAATTTTCCCTTAGCCATAATAAAAAACAAGTGATGCCCACTAGGATGCTTTGCCCAACATTCAACTTGGAAAACATGTCCCATGACCTTGGTCTTATTGTTCCTTTATTAACTATATTACATGAAATTTTAACCCGAGGTCGTTACATATGTTTTTTCTTTGGTGGTAAACAAGGTTCTTGGACATGTTTATTGCACTTGTATTATGACAAATCATTGGTATAAGTTGATCATATAACACTTTCACATCTTGTAAATTCTATATCATCCATAATAACTTAGTGCAACAAGAAATTTTTGCTATATATTTTTCTTCAGCAGCAGAAAGAGAAATTGAATCTTGCTTCTTGCTCAACTATGAAAGAAGACATTCACCAAGAAAGAAAGCACCACCACTAGTTATTTTTTGGTCATCTACATCACCTGCCTAATGAACATTAGTAAAAAATAGCTAGTGAAAAATATTTACCTGTGGGGTACCAAAGTCCATAGTCTATGGTTGCTCTTATATATATGAGAATCCTCTTTGCTTCTAGGAGATGACTATGTCTAAGGGCTTCTTGAAATCTTCCAACAATACCAAATGCTTTCATAATGTCTGGTCTAGTGGCTGTCAAGTATAAGAGGCTTCCAATAATAGATCTATATAAAGTGACCATTGGAGTTCTTACCAAACAACATTCCTCCATACCAAATTTCTTCAAAAGTTCCTTGAGCTGCTTTCTTTGTGAAATAAAAATTCCTTTTTAAGATTGTGTAATTTGCAAACCAAGGAAATAATAAAGTTCTCCAAGCATAGACATCTCGAACACTGCCTTCATATCAACTACAAATTGACATCTTAGTTGATTTGAATCTCTCGAAAAAATAATATCATCAACATAGATAACCACTACAAAAAATTTTCCATCATTAGTTTTCACATACAAATTACTAACAATTGTGCCTCTTTTAAAACCACAGTTCAACAAATAACTATCCGGCTTGGCGTATCAATCCCTTGGGGCTTGCTTGAGACCATAAACTTCCTTTTTCATCTTGCAAACATAGTTAGGCTGATCCGATAATTGAAAACCATCAAGCTGCTCCATATCAACTTCTTGCAATTCTCCACCTAAAAAGGTATATTTGATATCCATATGGTATATCTTAAATCTCTTGAAACTAGGAAAATCCAAAAACATGTGAATTGCTTCTAATCAAGCAAGAAAAGGTCTCATCAAAATCTAAGCCATCAATTTGTGCATGGCCCTTGCAACCTAGCCTTGATTTGTTTCTTACCGCTTTATCGTGCTCATTTAATTTGTTCTTGAAGACCCATTTCATGCCAATACCATTCTTATATGTTGGTCTTGGAACAAGCTCCCAAGTATAATTTTTCATCATTTGATCAAGATATTTATTCATGACCTTTAACCAATTATCATTTTGGTTGGTCTGAGAAAAATCCGTTGGTTTCATCTTATAAAATAGAGATAAATGAACTTGCATAGGGGGATATAACAATCTTCTTCTTTTCTAAACACCTAAATTCAAATCACCAACTATTTGGTCAGCTGGATGGTGTTTTTGTACATACCTTTCAGGATATTTAGATTGTCCATTGAGGGGTTTTTAATGTATGCATATGGAAATGGATCATCAGCCTTCTCATCATTGTTGACTGGATCATTCAAGCTAATATTTATTGGTTGATTTTCTTCAAATTCAATGTCCTCATCAACTTTAACATCAATACAATCAAATATTCTCTCTATATTCTTGTTGTAACATATATAACCTTTTCTATTATGGGAGTACAAAATAAAAATACCTTCATCAACTCTTCCATCAAACTTACCAAGATTTTCATCATTCTTCTTGACATAACACTTTCTTCAAAATACTCTAAAATGCTTGATTGTAGTAGGTTTGCCATACTACAGCTCATATGGGGCTTTGTCATTTTCTGGTCTGAAGTGTGCCTTATTTAAAATAACCATTGTTTTCTAAATGGATTCAACCCAAAATATCTATGGAATATTTATTTCTCCCATCATGGCTCTATCCAACTACTAAACCAATCTATGGCTCTCTCTACTACAACATTCTATTTCCGAGTCACTGCTATTGTAAACTGCCTTTTGATGCCATTTTTCTTGCAAAAATAATCAAAATCTTTTTAATTACACTCATCTCCATTATTAGACCTTATGCTCTTTATTTTATATTTTTTCCCATTCTCAGCCATGGCCTTAAAGTTTTTAAACCTCTTAAAGGCCTCTAATTTTTCTCTAAAAAATGCTACCCACATCATTCTATTGAAATCATCAATGATAAACATGATATAAAGTTTACTTCAAGGTGACTTAATTCTTAAAGGACCACACAAGTCCATGTGAAAAAATTTCAATAGTATGGTTGATGAGTTATCCCTGGACTTGAATGGTTATCACACTTGTTTTCTAATATAATAGGACTTGCAAATCATGTTCTCTAGATTTGGAAACTTTTGTAGATCTTTGAATACATTCTTCTTTCCCAATTTGACAATCTGATAAAAGTTCATATGTCCTAGCCTTCAATGCCACAACAAAATAACTCTTATCAATATTTTTCAAACAACGCTACTTTGTCTTCTCTTTTAGAACATAAACATTGCTATCTGTTCTAACAACTTCAATTACGGTCTTCCTGTGTCTGTGTATGCTAAATTTAGTGTCCTAAATTTCTCTACATAAATTATCAATCTGGGTATCATAAACTGATGAAGTGTAGTGCACTATATGTGTTAGGTGACCCTTCTTACTTCATTGTTTTTGAGTTTTATGTTGTTTTAGCGGTTTTTGACCCTTTAATCCCTAATGATTTACAATGTACTTAACAAAATCTTAAATCTAACTTCTGTAAAGACTACTAAGTACCTAAAGAAATGAGAACTAAAAAGAGCTTAAGTAAGATTTGGAAGCAAAGTTTAATCAAGAAATGAAAACAGAGTTTCTATTTCTAATCATCTCATTATTTCCAAATCATGAGCTACAAACTAGCAAGTAAAATTGTAATTACTATCTATTCAATTACAAAAACAATACTAAATGAAATACCAAAAACTAAAAGTGAAATTGCAACTATTATCTAATCCATCACAAGAACAAAACTAAATGAAATACCAAAACTAAAAGTGAAATTGCAACTATCTATTATGGAAACAAAACTAAATGAAGTTCTTAGTTACTCTGCCTCTCAATTTTGGGAGAAAAACCTCCTTGTGATGACATTTTGAGGAATTATGTACTTCATTATTCTAAGAGAAGATAAATACAAAAATGCAGAAAAGAGTCAAAGACTCATTGCATGAATGAAATATTCAACCACTTAGTCTAAGATGAGTTATCAACTAGAAGGGCTCTTTAGAAACATTCATCTACACCATGATTCAATAAACTAGTAACAAAATGGCAAGAACTGTAATGGTACTGATCAGTCTAATTGAAAACTTAAAGACTAGTGAAACAGTAAACAAAACAAACTACATTACACTATTGAATTTCAACTTCCAACTGCTGATAAAAACTAGAAAGAAATTAAGCAAGAAGAAGTTATTCTATACTGGAAGAAGCTATTCTGCATTCGTAACAAAATGATAAAGATTGCATTATAAACAGGGTTAGTATGAAAAATGGTTATGAACACTATGGAAGAAATGATGAATTTACAGTTAAATAGAAAAGATAAAATGAAATGAAATGAAACCTTAGTCAGTGCAGGGGCCCTTTGCAACTGATCAGGTTTTGCATACTTAATCAAGACTCCAAGAAACTCCTTCACATATCCATGAAACTTGCGGTCTTAATATTAAAAAAAACATAGGAAATGAGTTTTCAAAATTACAAAGTAGTAGTCTGAGCTTAATACATCAGGAAATTCGAACTGGTTCTAAGTTCTTTACACAGGTGTTTATAAGAAAATTATACAACTATTTGTGGAGAAAAATAAGCTACAGCCAAAAACACGTAGCAGACAGGCACATAGAGTTTTCTTCCTCAGCTGCTGGAGACATAAATCTAAGATGACGGTTGTTGGATTCGGTTGCACAGATGGTTGTTGGAGTCTGTGGGTTCAGGAAGTTGTTTCAGATCCCATCACTGTGAAACATGTTGATTATCCACAAAACAGAGTCTTGTTGCCTTCGGTCTCTACATTTGACTTCTCCATTGACTGGAGTCTTGTACCATCTTCCTTGTTGACCTGGGCTAGGTGAATAGGACACGATCCATGTCATGATGATTTCCAAGCTGCCCATGTAGTTAGTTTCTCCTTCTAACATCTATAACCTATTAAAGCATTGAAGTAGCAGCGAAATAGCCGATTAGATGCAGAATAGGTTGTGTTCCATAGCTAAAAGACAAAAACTTTTCAAACAACAAAACATAAAAGAATAATATGTAAATCACTAAAATGTTCTCCTTAAGGCAATGTATACTGGTTATTGATGATAGGGATGCATTTTCTTAATGGAAAAACAAAGAAAAGGGATGAGAAGAGTTGCTAAGGAAAGGGCAATTTTGAGGTTCAACATAGCCCCACTGCAAAACCATTGCATGTCCCCATGCAATCAAAAATTGTGAACTTCCTCCTCCTATTCCATTTGTTCTAATACTTCAGCCAACACATCCAATTTCCTCTTCTTGCTTTTCTTTGCACTAACTGCTATCCTTGGCTTCCTCATAAGAAATTTGTATTTAAGATTAATAAGTGTCATGTTCAGCTTCTTATTTTTCCTTTTCAGTTTCCTATTCTTTTTGTACCATAATCCCAAGTGTAGCATTGTGTTGTCATGAATAGATCTATCCAACTTATTCTGTTCCCTTAAAGTTTCATTTTGTTTCTGGATGTGCTTGTTCAAAATTTCTAGCTCATAGATCTCCTATTTGAGGGAGCTAGTTAGAGTTTCTTGTGAGGTGATAGGCTGCTTTGGATTAGCTGAAGCCCCTAGGTCTACTGAGGTACTCTTTTTCTCTAATGACTCTATGTATTCATAAATTTTTTGTTGTATTGGATCAATGCTAGGAGAAGCTCTACTTGGGTTGCCTTCAAAATTCTGTGGAGGAGAGTTCTGTGGACTTTGTTCATATGGAATACTGTCAGGGGACTGAACTGGAGTTTCTTCCTCTAAATTTATAAACTGGGATTCTTTTGATTTCACCTTCCTCACCTTGCCTTGGAGTCTAGAGCTCCTCCTTAAGTTTTGGAAGCTTATGGTTTCTTCTTTTGTGTCCTTTTTCCTCTTTCCTTTCTCCTTATTTTTCTTGATTTGCTCTTTGATATTGGTTAGTCTTTCAGAAATTAGCTTTTCATATTCTTGTGGTGATGAAGGTTCAAGACTATCCTTATTAATTTCTTCACCCTTTTCTTTCATTTTTCTCTTCTTCTTAGTTTGTTTCCTAACCTCTGGTTTAGGGGTCATTTCTGTATCATCTTTTTGTGAGGAGCTTTTAATGCTGATATCTCTTCTTCTAATTTTTTTAACATGACTTCCCTTAGATAAATCTAGAGCATCTTGGAAGAAATTCCTTACCAAGAAGTCCTCCCATGTATCCCCTACACTTCTCAAATGAAACTCAACTAAAATATTCACTAATCCATGGTGATATAAAGTTGTTTCTATTGATTCAGGTTTCTTTTTTACATTAGTTGTCATTCTTCTCAAACTATTCATAAGAAAAAAGGGAAGATTGAGGGTTCCATTCTCTAGAAAATTCATTAACAATCATATATGATAAACATACATAGACAGAAACCTCCCTTCACATGTAATGAATTTTTGCAGTATTAACAACATGCTACTCCATTTGTTTTTGAGTGCTGAAATTGGATTCCCTTTTCTAAAGATTGAAACATCCATACCTGGGTTTTTAAGAATCACCTTCCAAGATTCATCATGAAACTCTTTTTTTTAACCACCTTTCTCCTAGCCTTGGGAGTTCTATTGCTTCTGCTATGAAGGACTCAGTAACTACAAATTTGATATACCCTATTTCCACTTCCATGCCATCAAATGACCTGGCAAAGGATTTAGTGATTTCCTTATGATAGTGGTTAAATTTTTCAATAAAACATAGCCAACCTTCCTTCTGTAACATTCCCTTCAGCTGCAGATACCCCTCCATGTATTTTACCCCTACGGGCTCAGTTATAACAATAAGCCACATATCCTCTGTTCTTGGTTACTCTTCAAAATTACTTTCACTGTCTAAGAAATGGAATGACTGCGTATATGGAAATGGAGTGATTGGGTATATAAAAGCAAAATGACTGTGGATATGGAAACAAAATGAGTGTATACACAAATGAATGTGTAAATATGAGAGAAAAACTTAAGAGATGGCATGCAATATATAAACAGTCAGCGTTTGAAGAGTCGTATATAGGTAGGTCACGTCATTAACCTGACCATTAACAAATGTAGTTGTGGAGGATGGGTTAAGTACAAGTTATGGAGTTTGAAGCAGAGATCAGTTATGAAGGAATCATTGGACCATTTTTCATTGAAGGCTGAAGATATGGTGGAGACATTGTGGCAGTCAAATCACATGATGATTAATTAAGGAGACATGTGATCATACATGTTATTCAAGCTTATGTTTTTGAATTGCTTTTTGAAATAAATTTTTGTATTTTACCTTTGGAACCTTTACCTTCCGCTTGCTAATATTTTGATGTTTGCTCCACAAGTTCTTTAGGCATGATTGGTCTTCAAAGTTGATTTTTCTTCAATTACATGCATACAAGATTTTATTATGAACTAGACACTTGTGCTCGGACTGATAATCAAACTGTTGCTGCAGAATGAGATTAGTTGCAGAACATGATCAGCTACGAGACGGAATCAGATGCAGAACATGGAAACAACTACAGAATGTGAAAACAACTGCAAAATGTGAAACATAGAGTAAAATATGGCTTATGAATGAATTAAATAGAAATGGTTGTGTAAGTGAAAATAAGACAAGATGATAAATGAAGAATGGAGATGAAAGAAATATTGGGAAAGGGAAAAATTTATTGGTGAAATATGGCAATGGAAAGAAGTGAAGCTGTAAAAGTAAAACATAGTGAAATGAAATGAGACAATGAATTTTGCAGAATGCAAAGTGACTGTGGCTTTTTGTCACCACGCTTTTTTTCAGAAATGAAATGGAAAATATAAGGTGTCAGAAACTTCTTATTTTCACCCTATTTTTTTTTTTTTAGATAGGAAAAATAAAGACTAAGTTGGTGGAGAAGAAGGATTCTTCTTCACTAACTTCATTTTAGAATTTTTCTCAAATATCTTGATGAAATCCTCCTTTGAAATTGGTTTTTGGTATATTTTCAATCTACAACCATTCACAAGAAGAGGAGTTTGAATTTCATCTATTGTTCTGATCCTCACTGCTCCATTATTAAAAAAAATTCAATATCATATGGCCCAAGCCAATGAGTTTGAAACTTCCCTTGAAAATCTTTAAACTTTGAATCAAATAATAGTGCCCAATATCCTTCTTGAAACCTCTTGTCCTTGATGTATTTGTCATGCCATTTAGCCCTCTATTGTTGGACTATACCAGTCCTTTGAACTGCCTCTTGCCTAATTTCATCAAGTTCATTTAATTGCTCCAACCTATGTTTTTAAGCCTCTGATAAATTTATCCCGAACTAGACTGCCATCTTTAAAGTTCTAATTTGGAACTCTATAAGGAACGAAACTTGTTTCCCATAAACAAGTTCATAGGGTGTATGTCCCGTTGTGTTCCTCCATGTAGTTCTATAGGCCCATAAGGCTTCAGGAAGCCTTTCTGCCCATTCTCTTCTATGTAGATGCACAATATTGGTGAGGATTCCTTCGATCACTTTATTTGTAGACTCCACTTGACCATTTTCTTGTGCATGATGGGGAGTATATTTCCAATGCTTGATCTTGTACTCCTCCATAAGCCTTTCCATCATGTTGGATGTGAATTGAAATCCCTGATCTATCACAATTTCTCTTGGAACACCAAAACGAGTGAAGATGTCCTCAAAAAGAAAATTAACTACAAATTTTTCATTAACAAAAAGTAATGCTTTGGCTTCTACCCATTTGGTGACATAATCAGTACATACCAATATATAATTTTTCTGCTTAGATGGAGGATTAATTGGTCCAATAAAGTCTAAAGCCCACTTTTCAAAGGGTTCGACAAGTACTTGAGTTTGTAATGGCATTTCATTTGAGGGAGCAGGTTTCCCTACACTTTGGCAGCTGTCATACCTTCTGAAATATTCTTTAGCATATTTGAATATGGATGGCCAATAATATCCTAAAGAAAGGATTTTATAGGCTGTCCTCTTGTCACCAAAGTGTCCACCACATGGCTCATCATGACATGCTTTGATAATATCAGGCATTTCATCTTCCCTGACACACCTTCTGATCATAAGATCTGGCCTTGTTTTATACAATTCATTTGTGATCCATGAATATCTTGCACTTTCTTGAATAATCTTTCTTTTCTCTCTAGGAAACAAATGTGAAGGTAACTTCCCTGTAACCAATTAATTAGCAACATCTGCAAACCAAGGAGTTTGAGTAGTTATTGCAAAAAAAATTCATCAGGAAACTTATCTTCAACTGGAGAGTCTTCTTTGATATTCTTAATTCTCGACAATAAATCAACAACTATGTTTTGTTTTCCAGGTCTATCTAGCATAGTAATGTTGAATTCTTGCAAAAGTAAAATCCATCTTATAACTCTACAATTAGTAATTGGTTTATTCATCAAATGTCTAATTGCAGACTGATATGTATGAACAAAGGTTTCATAGCCTATTATATTGTGTCTAAACTTGTTAATTGCATGAACAACAACTAAAAATTCCTTTTCAGTCACAGTATATTCAACTCAGTGGGAGTCAAATTCTTACTTGTATAGTAAATGGTATAAGGAATCAAATCTTTTTGTCCTAATACAGCTCCCAGAGTTGTATCTGAAGCATCTGTGGAAAAATGGAAAGAAAGTTTCCAATTTGGACCTTTTAAAATAGGTGCTTCAGAAATTCTTTCTTTTAAGGTTTCAAATGCTAGTTGGCCATTAGGATTCCAACTAAATTCACAATCTTTTGTAAGCAATTTGAAGAGTGGAGATGTTATTTTAGTGAAGTTTTCTATAAACCTTCTATAGTATCATGTAAATCCTAGAAAACTTGTAACATCCTTTTGGTAATTTGGAATTGATAACTTCGAGATGACTTCAACTTTAGATTTGTCAACTTTAATCCCATCTCCCGAAATGTGATGTCCTAAAACAATACCTTCTATAAACATCATAAAACATTTTTCATGGCTTAGTGAAAGGTTTGTTTCTTTATATATTTTAAGAAATTTTCCAAATTTTCCAAAGCTTCTTCAAATGTGTTTCCATAGACTGTAAAATCATCCATATATACCTCTACACAATCATGTATTAGATCAAAAAAATTCCTAGTACTGCTCTTTGGAATTTTGCAGGTGCCTTACACAACCCAAAAGGAATTACTCGGTAGGAAAAAGTTCCCCATGGACAAGTAAATGTGGTTTAATCCTGATCCTTAGGTGCTACCTGAATTTGATTACAACCACTAAAACCATCCAAGAATGAGAAATACTTCTTACCTACTAATGTATCTAACACTTGATCTATAAAGGGCAAAGGAAAGTGATCTTTAAGGGTTGCTTTATTCAATTCTTGGTAATCAATGCACACCTTCCATTTACCATTATTTTTGGTCACAATTACCAAAGGAGAAACCCATTGGCTATCTGTCATTGGATAAATGACGTTTACATCGAGTAATTTTTGAAGCTCTTCTTTTACAATTTTCCTAAGATTTGTATTCATTTTTCTCTGAGGTTGTCTGATTGGTCTACTATTTTCCTCAATATAGATATGATGGATACAAGTATTAGGATCAATACCTTTCATGTCGGTGTACTCCCATGCAAATGCAGCGGAATGTTTTTGTAATGTTTTGATTAGCTCTTCTTGTTGTAGTTTCTCTAAGTTTTTGTTTATGTTCAATGTCCTACCTGGAAAAATTTCAATTGTAGAGCTACCAAACTCTTCCGTAGAATAGAGAGATATTTTGAAGATGTTTCAAAATTTTCCAATGTATTCAAAATTTGACTATCTTCACTCATTTTTGACATAGTAAAGAAAGGTTGAATATCATCTTCATTATCAATCCATTCCTTGTCATTTATTTCTATGATTGCTTTTGCTGGAGGATACAAAGTACATTTCTTTGTTGAATTCCCATCAGAAATATACATGTCACCAGATCTACAACTAATAAAAGCATCAGCTATGGCCAGCCAAGGTCTTCCCAATATGAGTGGGTATCCTCCAAGATTATTCTTGGGAGTTAAGATCATGAAATCAACAGGATATTCCCAAGAATCTAAGGAGACTGAAATATCTTCTAGTACACCATATGGTTTGATTACTGATCTATCTGCAAGTTGCAGTAAGGTAGGTGTGTAAAAAAGATTAGGAAGTTTAAGTCACTCCATAGTTTGTCTACTCATGACGTTTATTGTTGCCCCTTAGTCAATCAATTTTTTTGTAATTTCAATTCCATTTATATGTGTCTTGACAATTGGACTCCCTGGATCCACATACTTCCGTATGGATGTTTTTCCCATCATTATGTCTGCTATCTTTCTTACCAGGTGATTTTTTTTTTTTTTCTTTTGCTTTTCTTCCTGATCTTTTGTTGCTCAATTCCTTTATTGTCTTGGCTAGAATTGGAATTTCTCTAATGGCTTGTAACAAAGGAATTTTGATATAGACATTCTTCAATTCATCTAGAAAATCATAGTTGGGAAACAAGATCTGTTTTTCTACCCCTCTATCAATTTGTAGTCTCTCAAGGAAAGGAGGTGTAGAAGTAGATGTTGGTTGCTCTATAATAGGAGTTGTGTTCACTGATTCTTTTTGTTTTTCTTTTTCAATGTTTTGGTTTTGGAGAGATGTTTCCTCAAAACCTTTATTGTCTTTTAGAGAATCTTCCTCAGAAGTGTCTCGTTCTTGAATAACTACAGAAGGTTTTTCCTTTTCTAATATCCTACGAGATCTTAATGGAACATCATTAAGATCTAGAGGAGTAACCATGTAAGTTGGAAATTGTTGTCCTTCTACCATGTAAGCATTCTGAGTGTTTTTATTGTTGGGGTTTGGTAATGGGGTGGTAGGTAGCTGATTTGGTTTCTGCTGAAATGGCAGTAAGAGTTGAGGATTTTGACTTTGTTGTGGAGGTTGTTATGGAAATGGTAATGAAATTTGAGGGTTCTGATTTTGAAGTTGTGGTTGTTGATTTGGTTGTTGATTTTGTGGGGGAGGATAATTCTGATAGGATGGAGGATACTGATAATATTGAGCAAATATCCCATAAGGATTTTGTACCCCTTGTTCCCACGGTTGAGATTGATACTGAGTTTTAGGTTGAGGTTGAGGTTGAAGCCAAGGTTGTTGCCAAGAATTCTAGTTTGGTGGGGGTTGAAGATACATTTGATTGTTAAATCCCTAATTTTGTGGCCCCAACCAAAGTCTTCTTGTAACAAAACAAAGATATTTTGCAGAATTTGGGACTGTTTCCTCTTGAAATACAGCCTTAAGACTTGGGATTGAAGGACAACCCTTGGTTCATGGATTTCCAAACAGATCATACAAGTTTCTGCAATTTTTGCAACTAAAGGGAATTCCCTTAGAGCATGTTTCTTTCTGCATTTTGGACAAAAAATGGCTAAAGCATCAGCCTATGTTTTCTGCTTGTTTTGAATTTTAAGGGTGTCTAGTTGCTCACTAAGGCTCCCTAAAATGTCAGTTTTAAACTCATCAAGCATATTGCCAATTTCTGCCCTGCTTACAGATCCAGTTGTAGATTTGTTTGCTCTAACAAGGGAAGGATCTCTCAGCCCTTTCCCTGTTTTAGATTTCCCTCTTGAGAGATGAACACACAGTCCTCCTATGTCGCTCAATGGAAGTTGAGAGATATCTCCCTTCCCCGTCATGTTAAGGATATCTATCCACTCATCTCTAATGGCCTTTAACAAAAGAGCTTTCAAAGTTTCTTCATCTAAATTGTTCATCTTTGCTCTTTTCAAATTATATTTGAATCTCTCAATCAAATCTTCTAAGTTTTCATCCTCTCTTTGCATCATTTTGAACACCTCATCTTTATGATTGGTAGGCATACAATAATCCAAGTATCTATCCAAAAATGTCTTTTTCATGTCACTCCATGTTCTAATGGATTGAGTGACTAACCCCATGAACCATTTCAAAGAAGCTCCTTTTAGTGTTGAAGGGAACAATTTGAGTTTTTGAGAGTCTTCTAGATAGTCATAAGTTCTGCACAAGACTTCAAACTCAAACAAAAATGTTTTAGGGTCCTCACTTCTCAACCCATAGAAGTTTGGGAGGATAGATGGTAAGATATTTTTCATTGTGGTATGTGTTTCCTCATCCACTATAGGGAATCCAAAAGAGTTATCTACTTCCCTATTTCCTCTACCTCCTCCATTATTACCTCTACCTCCTCCTTTATCTCTTCTACCTCTCCCTCTACCCCCTCCTCCAAACAATGAGAATTCTCCATCGTGTTCTTCCTCTACCATTATAGTTTCTTCAGAGTCGGTATAAGGTTCAACCTGCAAGGTTATTCCCTCCTCCTCTGGTTCTTCTATTAATGGATTATGGGAGAGAGTTTCTACTTCTTCTTCCTGATCAGGTATTCTTAATTATTCAACTACAATAGGTTCTCCTATGGAGGTGAAAAAGGTTATCCCTACTGTTCGAGATTCAAAATTTTTCTCTCCTAAGACTGTCTTGATAGATGAAGTAGGAGATTTTTCTGATTTAGTTTCTGCCCCTTGAATTCCAGGAATCCTATGGTTGGGCATATGAGTCTGGGATGGAGGTCTGCCTTTTCTTACTCTTGGTGGAGTAGGTGGAGTTGTGGGAATTGAACTTCTGCCCCTAGCTATAAATCTACCCCTAGAGTCTCTTTCTCTATGCATGTCATTATTTTTATTTTTATTTTTTTGAATGTAAGAGATAAGACTACCTAGTTACACTTCCCCGACAATAATGCCAAAATTTTTGGTCAATTTAGTGTCCTAAATTGCTCTACATAAATTATCAATCCGGGTATCGTAAACTAATGAAGTGTAGTGCATTATATGTGCTAGATGACTGTTCTTACTTCATTGCTTTTAGTTTTTTGTTGTTTTGGGGGTTTTTGATCCTTTAATCCCTAATGATGTACAATGTACTTAACAAAATCTTAAATCTAACTTCTGTAAAGACTGTTAAGAACCTAAAGAAATGAGAACTAAAAAGACCTTAAGTAAGATTTGGAAGCAAAATTTAATCAAGAAATGAAAATAGAGTTTATGTTTCTAATCATATCATTATTTCCAAATCATGAGCCACAAACTAACAGGTAAAATTGCAATTACTATCTATTCAATTACAAAAACAAGACTAAATGAAATACAAAAAACTGAAAGTGAAATTGCAACTATTATCTAATCCATCACAAGAAAAAAACTAAATGAAATACCAAAAATGAAAGTGAAATTGTAACTATCTATTACGGAAACAAAACTAAATGAAGTGCTTAGTTACTTTGCCTCTCAATTTTGGGAGAAAAACCTCATCGTGATGACATTTTGAGGAATTATGTACTTCATTATTCTAAGAGAAGATAAATACAAAAATGCAGAAAAGACTCATTGCATGAATGAAGTATTCAACCACTTAGTTTAAGATGAGTTATCAACTAGAAGGGCTCTTTAGAAACATTCATCTACACCATGAGTCAATAAACTAGTAACAAAATGGCAAGAACTGTAATGGCACTGATCAGTCTAATTAAAAACTTAAAGACTAGTGAAACAGTAAATAAAACAAACTACATTACACTATTGAATTTCAACTTCCAACTGCTGATAAAAATTAGAAAGAAATTAAGCAAAAAAAAGTTATTCTGTACTGGAAGAAGCTATTCTGCATTAGTAAAAAAATTATAAAGATTGCATTATAAACACGGTTAGTATGAAAAGTGGTTATGAACACTATGGAAGAAATGATGAATTTATAGTTAACTAGAAAAGATAAAACAAAATGAAATGAAACCTTAGTCAGCGCAGGGGCCCTCTACGACTGATCAGGTTATGGTTACTTAATCAAGACTTCAAGAAACTCCTTCACATATCCATGGAACTTGCGGTCTTCATATTAAAAAAAAACACAGGAGATGAGTTTTCATATTTACAGAGCAGTAGTTTGAGCTTAATACATCAAGAAATTTCAACTGGTTCTAATTTCTTTACACAGGTATTTATAAGAAAATTATGCAACTGTTTATAGAGAAACATAAGCTACAGCCAAAAACACATAGCAAACAGGCACATGGAGTTTTCTTCCTTGGCTGCTGGAGACATAAATCTAAGATGATACATATTAGATTCGGTTGCATAGATGGCTTTTGGAGTCTGTGGGTTCAAGAAGTTCTTTCAAATCCCATCATTGTGAAACATGTTGATTATCCACAAAATAGAGTCCTGTTGCCTTCGGTCTCCATGTTTGACTTCTGCATTGACAAGAGTCTTGTACCATCTTCCTTGTCGACCTAGGCTAGGTGAATAGGACACGATCCATGTCATGATGATTTATAAGCTGCCCATGTAGTTAGTTTCTCCTTCTGACATATGGAACCTATTAAAGCATGGAAGTAGTTGCGGAACAACTGATTAGCTGCAGAATAGGTTGCGTTCTGTAGCTAAAAAACAAAAACTTATTCAAACAGCAAAACATAAAATAATAACATGTAAATCACTAAAATGTTCTCCTTAAGGCAATGTATATTGGTTATTGATGATAGGGATGCATTTTCTTCATGGAAAAACAAAGAAAAGGGATGAGATGAGTTTCTACAGAAAGGGAAGTTTTGAGGCTCAGCAGTCTGCAAAGTTAATATAACAATTTCTATATTTGAAGAACACATCATAGCATCACACATCTGAGACACACTAAGTAAATTATGCTTCATCTCTTCAACAAACAACACATCCTTCACTTTACTTCTACCATTAGCTAGGTTGAAAACTCCTTTACCCACAATCTTACTAGGTGCATTATTACCAGAGGTTGCATTATCTTTGTGGATAGGTTTCCATGAAAAAAATGCTTTTATATCTTGACATATGCCTGGAGAAACCACTATCAACATACCAATGGCTTCCTTCATCCCGAGCAATAAAACAACATTACAATTTTTTGTGTTTTCCTTTTTCTTCTAAACTTTGGGTTTTTGGCTTGTTTGATTGATTTTTAGTTCAGGCCCTTTGTTTCTAAGTCTACAATTAGTTTCTCTGTGGCCAAAACTCTGAAAGAAATAACATTTAATCAATTTTTTCAAAAGAAAATGAATTTCTGTGTTTAACAGTGCTACTCCTCCATATGGAAATTTGGTTAGCAAACTGATAAATTCTTCCTTGTGGCCTAAACTGTTTAAATTCTTCCTTCAGTAGTGTAGCATAGATTAGTTGTGTTTTAGTTTGCTTCCATTTGTGCCTTCTTTCAATTAGCAGGTTATCCAGGAGTTCTTCAATGAAGTTTGTCGTCTTGATTTAGTACGAGGTTGATTTCGTTGTCGTCTTTTTCCATCATTTTTTTCTCATATGCTCATTTCCTTCAGCATGAAATGCTTAAGCGAAAGCTAATAAAACACATCTTGATCAGATTATACCCATAGATTTACTTATTGTCTAATCCACAACAAACCTGACCAATCACCATCCGATTCATTCAACATTGGACTTTATGCACTCGAGATCTCCACCGTCGATCTATCTAGCTTGATCCAATGGCTATCATGAATTCTTCCACCTACTTTATGCACTCCAAATCTCCACCATCGATATTTCATGCCCTTGATCCAATGACTATCGCGTCACCTGATCACCAAATAGCTTGGCCGATCTCCACCACTGATCTATCCCTCATGATCCAATGGCTATTGCACAATCTCACACAAATTCTTGCACGACTGATATCCACCTGAGAGCATGTGAGAAAAGTGGTTTTCTCGTGCTATGTGTCACTCACTTAGGATAATTGTGCAAAATTTAGAAATACAACTTACAACTTTGAGTGCATGCGAGAAACTGCTTACCACCTACGAAACCCACTCCACCATTCCACACATTTTTTACCCTTCTGTCTCCACGTGACTCGATGTGATCCATCCATCTATTCACTTCATCCCTATGATAAGATCTTCACCATTCATCTCCTGTTAATCCTGTTCATCCCTCGATTCACTTAAACTCCGTGATAAGATCTTCACCATTCATCTCTTGTTAATCTTGTTCATTGATTCCCATGATAAGATCTCTGCCATTAATCTCCCATTAATCATGTCCGTCCCTCTATCTACTTAATCCCATGTGATAATATCTTCATTGCTTATCTTCCATTAGTCCTACTCGTCCATCTATTCCCTTAATCCTTACGATACGATCTCTGTCGCTTGTCTTCCATTTATGTTGTTTATTGATCCGACTGATCGAATGGTACCCATGCATTACTACTTTGTTACGTCCTCCTTTCACTGATTTCTATCTTCGCTTGCTCTTATGCTTGACTCCTTGCATGCTTGATTTTACCAAAAAAAACAAAAACACGAAAACAAATTTAGTTTAGTTTCCTTGCTTACTCATTAGTTTAGTTTGATGATCTTTACTTCTATAACTTAGATATAAGCATTAGGTTAGTGTTGATTTAGCAATTCTGCTTTGCAAAGCTGTTTAAATGGTTAATACGGATATGGTGTGATATTAGCGTTGCATGTTGTTTTCTTCATTACTATAGCAGAGTAGCTCTCTTAGAATAGATTTTCTCTTCTTCCATCAAAGAATCAAGCTTCTTTTGACTCTATAGAAGTCTGGCTTGGAACCCCTGGGTTCTCTGGCCAGATGAACAAGTGACAATAGGCAGGACCTTCACTTCTACTTGTGCATATAGCATTGTCACCTCCAAGTTTGTACGAACCTTGGGTTGATAAGTAAAGTTGGTATCCCATGAGTTGTAGCATCCTTGCTGCAATACTACTACTCATCACTTTTTGGCACCATTGTCGGGGAGGTGTCTCAGTAGAATGTGATTACTACTTTCTTTTCTTCTATTTCTAATCTTCAATTTTCTGCCATTAGTTTATTTATGCAAAAGTAATCTTGTAGCTTCCTTTCTTTCAGATTTCATTATTTCCTTTCCTTTCCATTCTGCATGTAGGTTCCAATTCAGCAAGTAGTTTCTTTCTGTCAGTAGTTTTCATTCAATCAACAATTTCATTTCTGAAAAGTACTTTCTTTCTAAAAAATATTCCAAAAACCAACCCAAAAACATTTCCTCTCATGCCTCGTAGGAGTAGGGACAATTTAGGAAAATTCTTTCTGAATACCCCCACTGCATCCAACATCCAACCTCTTTCTTCTTCAGTAGCTGTGAACTGGAGGAACCTTTAGGTGAGAAAACTGACATATTTGAAGAACCTATAGGGGAAGAAGAAGAAGAGGAACCCATTCCTACTGAACCAATGAATGAAAACCGGAATGACAGAGGGAATAGAGAGAGAGAGAGTTGAGGGTGTCTCCCCCATCAGGGAAACCAATGGGGACACTAAGATGAAGAATATACGCCCCTCTGCCCTACCTCATTTCCATGGCCTAACCACAGAGGACCCTAACACTTTCCTATTTGAGTTTGTTGTTATATTTCGAACCTATGACTATACAGATGATGAGAAAAAGTTAAAATTGTTTCCATTCACCCTCAAGGATTCAGCATTGCGCTGGTTCATGGGTTTACCTGGAGGTAACATCACAACTCGGGCTCAGATGCAACAGGATTTCAACAAAAAATATAGGGACTAATATAGGTCAAAGGATATTAAAGAATATATTTTCGGGATGACCATGGGCTAGGATGAATCCTTAGAAGACTACGAAGAAAGATTCCAGCTTAGTTACAAAAGGGCCAGGTACACACTTGACCCCGAGTCGCTAAAGTTGGTTCTGCTTAGAGGAGTAAGGGAAGATATTATGGATATCTTACACTCGTTAGCAAGAGGTGATATCTACCAATTACCCTATGAGGGTATCAAGACTATCTTTAGAAACCATTCTAGGGCAAACAGGAAAAAGGGTAGGAGTAGTCAACTTATGGCCAGTACATCATCTTCCAACTCATTCATCAAGGTTGAAATTAGAAATATGCTGGAAGATTTCAAAAGTGAGATGCTGCAAACCCTTGCCTTGCAATTAGACACCATGAACGTCAACAGGAAGCAAGAGGAAGTAGAGAGAGCCTTGGCCATATTTTTTCCTAGATGCACCAGGAGGCATCCTAGGAATGCATGTCCATTGAACTGCATTAAGATTTTCTTGGTCTATGAAGAAAACCACTCCATAGACAAGTGCCCTTCTTTACTCAGACTCAAATTTGTATATCAAGGAGTTGAAGGGGTTAATGAGAAACTTTGCTACATCAACCAAAGGAGACCTCCTGTGCCTAGACCATACTAGCAGGGTATGCAAGGGTCATCCCATGCATATTACAACCCTAACCAAACCACAACTATACCTTATTGGGGACCCCCTGCTCATCCTTCTTGGTCTACACCCCCTCCTTGGTCCTATGCATCTAAGTATCATTCCTAGCCAACAAACCAGTCATTTCAACCTTATGTTTCGCCACAGCCTCAATGGAATACCCCACACCAGGGGCGGAGGCCCTAATACAACAATGCTCTAGCTCTATTGCCTCCACCACCTACCCAACCACAACTCCTACACTCTGCTCCACCCAAGCAACCCCAAATGCCTACCCAGCCAAATCTGAACCCAAACAATAGGCAGGCTCAACAGGTATACGATGGAGAGGCATCATACCCAGCTTATGCTGTAGAAATCTAGGAGATCAACCTAAGATCTGGGAGAATTCTCTCAGATAACTAAACTCCCTCTCCACATAGGGAGGTTGAGGAAGAAAGAGAGGAAAGAAACCTTAAATTAAAGCCACACTTTCCTGAGAGATTAGCCCAACCACTCTAGCCTACCCCAGAAGAACTTGAACTTCTGGGAGAATTGAAAAATCTATGTGTAAAGATATCCCTTCTCCAAGCAATAAAAGATGTTCCCATTTACAATAAGTTGATTAAGGAGAAATGCTTCAAGCATCCAGGAAGAAGAAAAAGGGATGCCCCTACCATTAATGTTATTTGGCAGCTATCTGACTTAATGCTAGGGTAGGTAATAGGTCTGAAATATTTGGACCCTGGAAGCCCTGTGGTAGATGTGCACATGAATGGCACCATCGTCCCACACACTCTGATCGATCTTGGGGCTTCCATTAATGTGACGACCAAGGACATTATGCTCAAGCTCAGCCTCGAAGGGTCATTGAGGAAGACCACAATAGTTCTGCAACTTGTAGACTGTTCCATAGTCACCCTTGAGGGAATTGTGGAGGAAGTGATGGTCTCCATTGACTCGTGGGAGTACCTTGCAGATTTCCTAGTTCTCCAGCCTAAGGCTAAGCTTATTGGTTACCCTCTTATCCTTGGGAGGCCATGGTTGGTCACAGCTGATGCTTAAATTAGTTGCAGAGCTTGGAATATGACCATCAAGAATGGTCATATGTCCAAATAGTTAGTCCTATACCCTCTTGCTCAACCTTATCTAGAGCACGATTTACCTTTATGGTTGGAGGAGGAGGAAGAAGATAAGGCTTATTCAACCCAACTTTATGCTTTGGAAGCAACCATAGGAGGAGGACAGCAAGATGAGGATGACTTAATTGAACACCTGCTCCAAAGTCCAACTCCTAGTTCATTACCATTAGCAGAAGAAGTAAGGGAAACCTAGAACAATCATCCAATTGACTTATGCTTGGCCAATTCCAACACACTCCATGTCAAAACCATAGAATTTGGCCCAGAGAAAACTTTGAAAATTAATCCATCTCTTTCTAGCCTTGAAGAGGAAGAGCTATGCAACATGTTGAGAGAAAACCTAGAAGCCTTCGCTTGGAGTTACAAGGAAATGAAGGGAATACACCCCTCGGTGTGTACTCACCACTTATACATCAAATAAGGTTGCAAGCTAGTCTGACAACCACAAAGGAGGATGAATCCAGCTCTTAAAGATATAGTCAAAGAAGAACTGCAAAACCGGTTAGATGTAGGATTCATTTACCCTATCTCTGACAGTGAGTGGGTCTCTCATTTAGTGTTAGTTCCCAAGAAAAATTGTAAGTGGAGGATTTGTGTAGATTACATGGATTTGAACAAAGCCATAAAGAAGGATAATTTTCCCCTACCCTTCATTGACCAAGTGCTAGATGCCCTAGCAGGGAAGAAGTTCTTTTCTTTCCTAGACGGATTTAGTGGGTACAACCAAATCCAAATCTACCCAAAAGACCAGGATAAGACCACATTAACCTATCCTTGGGGTACTTTTTCCTATAGGGTCCTTCCTTTTGGCCTATGCAATGCTCCTGCCACTTTCCAGAGAGTAATCTTGAGTATTTTTGTTGAATTAGTACATGATGTCGTGGAAATCTATATGGATGATTTTACACCTTATGGCTGTGATTTTCAAGAAGCCTTGACTAAGCTAGGCAAAGTATTGCAAAAATGAATTGAAATGAACATGTCTCTGAGTCCATAAAAATGTGAATTATTAATGACTGAAGGGACCGTGCTAGGTCATTCAATATATCAACAAGGACTACAGGTGGACCCAAACAAAATAGAAATCATCCAAAGGGTCCCACCTCCTCAAAAGCAAAGGGATGTTAGGAGTTTCTTGGGGTTAGCTGGATACTACCGAAGGTTCATAAAGGACTTCAGAAATTTTGCCTCTCCTTTATTTGGGTTGTTCGAAAAAGATTCTGAGTTTATATGGTTAAAAAGTTGTCAAGAGGCCTTAGACATTTTAAAGGGTAAGTTAACCACTGCACCAATTCTTCAAGGCCCAAACTGGTCCCTCCCTTTTCATATTCATTCTGATGCCTCACACAAAGCCATAGGAGCAGCCTTAGGTCAGGTAGAGGAGAGATTGCCATATGCCATCTATTTTATCAGTAAGAACCTGTCAAAGGCTGAGCTAAATTATACTCTGACCGAAATGGAACTCCTGGTTGTTGTGCATTCATTAAACAACTTTAGGCATTACATTATAGGCTATCAAACATTTGTGCATACTAACCATGCTGCAATCAAATATTTAATCAACAAACCAGATGTGAATGCTAGAATTATAAGATGGTTTCTTTTATTATAGCATATTGATCTAACTATTGCTGATAATCCTAGTAAGGAAAATGTTGTTGTAGACTTTCTATCTAGGATGAATCTGCCTACAGGTGAAGAAGGAATGGTGGATGACCAGTTACTAGATGATCATTTGTTTTATATTTCAGTTCTCTCCCCATGGTTTTCTGATATAGAAAACTATTTTGTATCAGCACGGTTCCCACCAAACTTGCCCTCCAAAGAAAAGAGAAAGATAGTCAGGAAAAGCGCCCCCTTCACCTAGATTGGGGGCAATCTCTTCAAACTTGGCCCAGATCAAATCTTGAGAAGGTGTGTAAGGAAAGAGGAAGTTTTTTACATCCTTTTGACCTGTCATGATGGACCTTGTGGAGGTCACTTTGTAGCAAAGAGGAAAACATTCAAAGTGTTACAAGAGGGTTATTATTACCCCACTCTTCATCAGGAAGTGAAAAGGTACATTATTCAACGTGATCGGTGCTAGAGGATGGGAAAGCATACTCCAAGAGATGAAATGACCCTACAACCTCAAGTGACTTTCAAGCCATTTAAAAAGTGGGGCATGGACTTCATTGGGCCTATCAACCCTCCTTCAAAGAAAAAATAATACATTATTGTGTGAACTGATTATTTGATTAAGTGGGCTGAAACCAAGGTGATTAAGGTATCAACAAAAGAGAAGGTGGTTGAGTTCCTAAGGGAGAATATATTCTACAAATTTGGGTACCCTAGAGAGCTAGTCATAGACCAAGGCAACGAGTTTTCCCCCAACATGATTGAAGAACTCCTCAGCCATCACAAAATCAAGCATAGGACCTTCACTCCTTATCATCCACAAGCTAATGGGCAAGTGGAGGAGACCAACAGGGCACTAGAGAGCATCTTAACCAAGGTAGTGAGCAACAACAAGAAGGATTGTGTAGAGAGACTAGTTGAGGCCACCTGGGCCTATAATACAACATAGAAAACCACCTTTGAATTTACGCCCTATGAGCTGGTATATGGGAAAAAGGCTTTGTTGTCCATTGAGTTTGAATATAACACATTGAGGATGGCAGCCCAACTAGAGTTGTATCTCATTCATGCATAGAAAGAAATAATTTTCCATTTGAATGGCTTGGATGAATTCAGAATGCATGCCCTCCTACATACAAAGATAATTTAGCTTCAGAGGAAGATATGGCATTATAAACATATTAAGGAGAATCAATTTCAAGAGGGAAATCAGGCATTGTTATATGATTCTAGGTATAAATACTTCAATGGCAAGCTAAGGACAAGATGGCTTGGACCTTATGTGGTGGAAAGATGCCATGATAATGGTTCAGTGCAAATCAGGACTATAGATGAAGAAGCCATTCCATTGCTTGTTAATGGACACTGATTGAAAATGTACAAGAGGCCTTTATCAAAACAAGAGTTCATTGACAATATCAATAAGATAATGATGATGGTGGAGCAAGTTACAGATCCTCCCTCATTAGTCACCGAAGAAAAAAAAAAAAACATAAGGATTTAGGTGAAAACCTCCATGAGGCGCCTGAGTCCCATCTTTGGGTTGAAAACCGCGTGAGGTGTCCCAATGATGAAAAAAAAAAAAAAGAAGATCCTTGGGTGAAAACCTTCCTTAAGGCACCCAAGGCAAACATCTAGGGTGAAAGCCTTTCTGAGGTAGCCTAGGTGTTTTTCAAAAAAAAGGAAAAAGAAAATTAAAAAAGAAGAAGATATAATTGTTATTTGCAAGTGGGCGAGAAAGACAACCAAGGAGAAAATAGAAGATCCAAAGGGAACTGTGCCTCACATATTCATCTCCTCCACTCCTTACCATGCATCGCTCCATCAATTCCATTTTTTTTTTCACTTCATTGCTTCAATTTAGACGAAGACTTTGTTTCCTATAAGATCCCCTAAAAACCCATAAGAAGAAATCTGAGTGTGAATGGTAGGTTGGTTAGGTCCCAAAAATTCATTCTAGACATGATCTAACCCCTCACCTCGTCCATTACCATCATCCTTGCACTCACCATGCAAAAAAAAAAAAGAGATCAATTTCTACCAGTTATTCCTTTGCTCCACACACAATCATTCATTACAGCATCCTCACAGACCTAGCCAGCAACACGATTAAAAAATTCTAAGGGAGAAGCAACTACAAGACATCCTGTAGGAAATCTTATAGCAGCCTATCCCACAGAATATCAATCATCAACTACAGGTCTTCATTAGGATGATCCAGGAGCACCACAATAGCAACAACATCAGATCTTTAGTCACAGACACCTGCAAAAGCCAAGAAACCATTAGCAGACAACATAGCAAATAAACAGCGCATCGCCTCTGATCTTCAACAACTACAGCATGGCATTGAGACCACAAGTAAGTATCCCGCTCACTCACTCATATGCATCATTTGATCAAAAGTTGTAAAGTTTATGAGGTAGTTGGTTTATAAGTGAAAAGATTGCCAGTTAACTTGGCCACCTTCATTCAGTCATCACATACAAAACCAGGTGTCCTCTCCCACATGGTTGCAGTCAACTCAAAGATAGAGGAGAAGTAATACAAGAAGTTGTTAACTACGGATCTATGAGGTGGGAGTTGATTACAAGGAACCTCACCCCGAAAATCCATAAAGGGAAAGAAAGTATCGTTTGCATGCATTCATGCATTCCACCTCCTCGAAAATCCCTCACTCAAGTCGGTCTCATAACTCTGGGCACCCGCCGGAAGTAAGGATCCATTGTTCTACAAGAGAATTTCTATAGGAGCATGCACAGGAATAGTCTATAGGAACATTCTATAGGATACATAGAGGCAGTATATAGGATAGGCAGAGAGGGGTTCAAGAGGGAATATCATGATAATTGTCCACTCCCACCATTCTAAAGAGGTAGGATCTAAAAATCCATCCCTATTTACAAGCAAATGAACTAGAAATGCTCTAAAATCTAGTGGATATAACAACTGTTGGGAGGTGAATTACATACACAGGAAACTCTGTTTTCTCCTAAATTTAAAATTCTTGTGTCAAACCTCTCATTTCCTCCTCAAGCCTCACAAGAAAGATGACAGGAGGGTTTAATAGGAAAGAACCCACAAACACTGTGAGGATACAACAACACCCCCAAGTGCTTGAAATCTCTATAAGACACCAATGGATTGGGTTTTTCTAAAACTTCACAGGGTATGATGATGAGTTGGCTCAAGAATTTGATCATTCCCTCACTCCACACAACAGAATCCATGCCAATATTATAGTTAGAGGGACCACTATTGATGTCACCTAGAGCTCATCAACAGGGTCACAACACTTCCCAAGGAATTTCATGGAGAAAAGAAGACAAAGAAGACAGTCAGGTGGCAAAAATAAAATTCTCTTTAGAAGGTGAAGAACCCACAGAGGATAAAAATGGAGCAAGGAGAGACAGTTTGCCATACCCATGGAGTGAGGTAGGTTACCAACTCATCAAATATATCTCATGTGAGGGTAGATACAGTGTTGTTTATGGCTACCATTTTAGGATTCTTGAAGAATTAAGATTTGGGGTAGAAACACAAGTTCACCAAAGACTCAGCATACCCTATTTCTTGATGCAATCACTCATAGACTCCAACAACAAGGTAAAGGAAGGGAATTCCCAACAATTGGCTCACCATGAGTTGATGAGGATCCTCATTGAGGATGCCCTCCAAAACCTCAGGATCCCTATAACATGGTCAGTCTTCAGAGACTTACCAACAGAGGATGACATCGAAACCCTCACCTATGATGTTAGTCCTTCTGTTAGTGAGGAGGAGGAAAAAATAAAAAGAAGAAGATACAAAGCTAGATTGGGGATGAGATGGATGAAGAAGAAGTTAATACAAAGGAACATGATGAAGGAGAAGAGAAGGAGGATGATGTTGAAACAAGGAAGGAAACAAAGGAAGAAATTGATGGAGATAAGAAAAAACAACAAGAGGAAGAAGATAAGAAAAATAGAGAGGAAGAAGGCATTGAAATAGAAGGGGAAGAACATGAGGAGGAGTCACCTAGGGTGTCTTTAGAGGCCCATGAGGGGGAGGTAGTAACTACCTTCACTGCTCTCATCACCCCAGTCAAGCAAAAAGGGAAAAGAAGGAGGCAAGCCCCTCTATATTTCAGAACAAGAAACAACACAAGAGTCAAACAAGGGAAGCCACAAATATCAACAAATATCCCTATTGAGATTGAAGATTCCCCTACACCAAGGGACAAAGAAGCAATAATGAGAGATCAACTTGAGAGGGAAAATGCATGGCTAAGAGGACAACTACAGGAAAGGGAAAACCAACTAGCATGTATGGCCAGCCTCTCCTTGGAGGCCATCCAGTGTAGGATCCCAGCTAAATCCTATGCTCTTTACCTTAGAGAAAAATGGATACAATTTCATATTAAAACACTACCACAAAGGGGCACCATTCCATTTCAGGACTACAGGCAGTTTATTCATCTTGGTGAACAAAGTACACTAGAGGATAGGGCCAAAATGGCTGAGTTTTACTTGCACATGGCCTTCACAGACATGAATGTTTGGGATCCTAATGCCGAGCTAGGAGATCTTCAATTAATGGCTTTGGAATCATGGATGAACCATGAGTATTCAAGGGCTACAGAGATGAAATGAATATTGGCTAGAGAGCAAAATGAACCTCCATCAGAGTTGAATAATAAAATCCCATGGCCCTAATCAGCACCCATAATATAATTGCAAATGATCCTCAGCTGGCACCTTGATATCTTGCTACCCATGAGCAAGCAATTTCACATTTTGAGGATATGTTTAGGCTGCTAGGAGAAGATAGTATACATGCATGCTTAAGGAGATGGAACACACTACCACACAGCTTGAAGATCAGATAATATCACTCCTCTCAAAGATTGAGAGAGGCACTCAACATGAGACCAATGTATAAGAAATCAATGCAAAGGTTGAAGGTAAATTGGATAGGCCTAAAACTCAGTCCACCACTACTCCTAGGGATGCTAGAAGGGAGAAAAGAAGATGAGGAAAAGAGGCAGTGGGAAGAAGTAGGAAGGAAAGTAGGCTTCTATCAACAAGAAGAAGAGACCACAGCAGAAGCATGGGATGTTAGAGAGGCTACCAGAGCCATGAAGGGCATGGACATTGACTAATTTTATCAAAGGATGAGCAACACTTTCAGTAGGGGGTGATGATGAGGCTCATCATTGGGTAATTATATGGGCCTTAATTCACCTCCTAGCAAAACAATTATTCTCATAACTTATTGCATACTTTTGATCATATTTTGTTTATGAGATGAGTTAGAGTTGGAAATTTTGCTTTGTGGACTAATGTGCATTTAATGTAGGATTAAAGGATAAAAGCAAGTAATTTTAGCAAAGACCTTGGTAAAAACTCAAATGGGACAAGGGAGAGGAATTATAGGAGGTAAATCCTCCTCATTTACTACCCCTCCATTCGAATATTCCTCCATCAACTTGGAGTGCAAACAGCCAAATCTTGAGGACTAGAAGGCAACCGAGCAAGTGAAAGTCAAAGCGATCTGAGCCTCCCTAATTTTAAGGAAGTCGTTGGAGACTTCAGATGTATAAGTAGAGAGGCTAGGACCTCAGTAGGATTCAAATTTTTTATTGTAAAACTCTACTTTATTTTCGAGCTACATGACTTGTGACAATTTTTATGTAATACATTGTTTTGATAATAAGAATGATTTTTTTTTTGAGCTAGCATTGAGTTAACTAAGAGGGCTAAAGCTCTTGGGTTAGGGCCCAACCCTAGCAGCTAAGGCTCCTCATTGTTGTACATGTATGCTAGCATAGATTCATGGTTTAATCGTTCATTTGCATAAGTAGTTTCATTTCCATTATTGTATTCTAGCATAGATTAGTTGTGTTTTAGTTTACTTCCATTTGTGCCTTCTTTCAATTAGAAGGGTAGCTAGGAGTTCTTGCATGAAGTTTGTTGTCTTAATTCAGAACAAGGTTCATTTCATTGTCATCTTTTTCCATCACTTTTTGCTCATATGCTCATTTCCTTTAGCACAAAATGATTAAGTGGAAGCTAATAAAACACGTATTGATCAGATTATACCTGTATATTTCCTTGTCGTTCGATCCACAACAAACCTAACCAATCACTATCTGATTCATTTAAACGCTTGAATTTATGCACTCCAGATCTCCACCATCGGTCTGTCTAGCTTGATCCAATGGCTCTTGTGAATTCTTCCACCTACTTTATGTGCTCCAAATCTCCACCATCGATATGTCATGCCCTCAATCCTATGGCTATCACGTTACCCGATTGCTAAATAGCTTGGCCAATCTCCACCTTTGATCAATCCCACATGATCCAACGACTATCGTGCAATCTCACGTGAATTCTTACACGACCAGTATCCACCTGAGAGCATGCGAGAAAAGTGCTTTTCTCATGCTTGATCCAGGTGGATATTGGTGGCCACCTGCCAAGTCCACTTGGACCCCCATCATTATTTCTTTCAGCTTTTCAGTTTCCTTAATTGTAGCACAGTTTACTATTTTTAGCAATTTTTCGGGTCCTAAACTTTTGGAGTCGTTTTGACGCCCTAAACGACGTTTTTTGGGAAAACTGGGAGCAACGTGGGTCCATGGACCAATGTTGCTCTTCCCAAAGTTGTATTTCTTGGATAGATCTTTCTAACAAGATATTGTATGCATCAAATGGAGATCATATGCCAAAGTTACGACCCCAGGAAGTTGATGCACCAATTTACCCAAACGGGGCCCATAGTTTGGCGTTTCATCTTCTAAGGTTAGGTTTTTGGATGTTTAGGGTTTTCCATTGTTTCTCAACAATAAATAGGCCTTCGAGC
>APFE031286872.1:80629-94945 GCA_000404065.3 Pinus taeda
ATAGGCCTTCGAGCCTCATTGTAACATAGTTCAAAGGCATGTAGCCACCACATCTCTTCTTAGAGATAAGCTACCATCGCCCTAGTTGTTTATTTCCATTTTCTGTTTGTAAGCATACCTCAATATTTTACATTAATGAAATGAATTATTATTTCCACTGCATCTTTGTGTTTATGGTTACCTCTATAATTTGTTGCATTCCTGTGTAAATCCGGATCAGTGGTATCAAAGCGGCTTGTTTTTCTCTGTTCTTTGCATGTCCCCAATGAGGTCAGGATATAAGGACTTAGGGCTTGAACTGGTTGAACCTTTGCAAGACCAGCCTCGTAAAACTCGACGACCTCCCATGGCAGATGAAAAGAAAGATGAGGGAGTAGGAGATCCTATCAAAATCATTCTCGAAGAAGCCCTCGAGTGACAAAGGAATGTGATGATGCACAATTTTTCCCAGATCCTTCAGCAGCTACCCAGAGGCAACGCATTAGCTTCCCACAGCTACTCTGGAAACACCACACCATTTAAGGTACAAGTTAATTTTGAAATCCCCATATTTAATGGTCGGATAGACGCAAATGTCATCGATAAATGGTTAAATCTGCTACAGGGTTATTTTTTTGTTCATGATTTTTCCAGTCAGGAAATGATTATTTTTGCTTGTCTCAAAGTAGCCCCCCATGTCAAGGACTGGTGGGAAACCTACTGCGAGCAGAAGGATGAAAGTACCAGCTCACTATTTTTAGCCACACCCACTTGGAATTCATTTCGAGATGCCATCAAGGAGCAGTACTACCCTGTTGGAAGCTATGAGGATCAATACATAAAGTGGACCATGTTGCGGCAAGGAAGGGACCAAGACGTATCGGAGTTCACCAATATTTTCCATACCCTTCACACAAAGTTGGGTATCAAGGATTCGGAGTAGCATTTGATACTCAAATACCACAGCTGCCTACTCAAGTACATCCAAGAAGAAATAGAATTCCTAAACATCTCCTCGCTCGGCATGGCATACCGATATGTCGTCAAGGTCAAGCAAAAGTTTAAATAGAAGAAGAGAGACTTTGGATCTATAAATCTGAAGCAAGGGAAAGGTGCCCCAAAACCATAGAAAAAAGGACAAAGCCAAGGCAGGGTGGCCCAAGACAACCTACCAAAGCTGCAATCAAAGAACAACATCGCGAAGTCGAAAAAGGACATGGGAAAATGGTGTGAGTTCCATAAGAGCTCCACTCAAAACACAAGTGAATGTCGGGCCAAGCAGTCACTGATCGCTGAGCTAAAGGTTTCAGAATCAGATGCATGTTTTGACTCTAAGTCAGAACCTGACAAGGGGAGTGACAAATGGAAGCAGATTATCAATGCGGAGCCCAACGACACTGTTGCCAGCACGAAGATCTAGAAGGAGAAACTTGAACATCTAGAGGAGGAGGAGCGTCTCATCCACTCCCAGCTGTGGGTAAATGGATCCCTGCTACAGTCCATTGTTGACAACGGGAGCCAAAAGAACCTCATTTCAGCAGAGGTCATGAAGCCGTTGGGCTTACCGACCACAACACATCCGCAATCATACACCATCGGGTGGCTTCACCAAGGATGAGATCTTCGCATGAGCTAATAGTGTCACCTTCCATACAACATCAAACCCTTCACGGATGAGGTATTGTGTGACATTGATCCCCTTGAAGTTTGTGATGTATTATTAGGAAAACCATACTTGTGGAAGCGACATGCTGTGTATGAATCAAGGCCCCATGTTGTTATTATTACTTTGGGAAATAAGTTGTACAGGATACCGAAGGTAGCACTGCCTACCGCCATCTCTTTGGTTACTACAAAACAATCTAGTAAGCTCATTTCCAAAACCAGGAAATTTGTTTTCCTGATGATACGCCCTCAAGGAAAGAAGAAGATGGTGGCCACGACCTCCAGACAGGGCTCCTCTGCACGAAAAATACAGATGGACAAGGACATGGAGGAGTATGAGGACATCTTCACCTCCCCCGCAGGGGTTCTTCTACACTGTCAGGTCAAGCACTCCATTGATCTGACCCCAGGCGTGTCACTGCCTATTGGACCAATCTATTGGTGCTCCATTTTGGAGAATGATGAAATCAAGAGGCAGATTCAGGAGTTGCTACAGAAAGGTCACATTCATCCAAGTTCATCGCCCTGTGGGAGCCCAATCATGTTGTCACAAAAGAAGGATGGGACTTGGAGATTTTGTATTGACTATCATTCACTGAACAAGATCACTGTCCATAATAGGTACCCGATCCCACAGATTGATGACCTCTTGGACCAACTAAAGGGGGAAAAATATTTTAGCAAGATCGATTTGAAGTCAGGATATCACCAGGTACCAATCGAACCCTCCAATGTGTGGAAGTCTGCCTTCAAATCCAAGGAGGGCCTTTCGAATGGTTGGTTATGCATTTCGGATTGACGAATGCTCCTACAACCTTCATGAGGCTAATGGATGACATCTTGTGGCCATTCACCAACTCATTTGTAGTGGTATACTTGGATTACATCTTGATCTTCAACTAGAGTTGGGAAGAGCACCTCCAACACATCTAACATGTTCTCCAAACACTGCAGCAACACAAGTTATGTGCCAATTTGGAGAAATGCACTTTTGGCATGACCTAGGTTCAGTATTTGGGGTACATTATTGATGAACAGGGGGTTCATGTGGATCCAGCCAAGATCCAAGTCATTTGGGATTGGCCCTCTCCAACCACTCTAATGGAGCTTCGCAGCTTTCTAGGTCTTGCCAACTTCTACTGTAGGTTCGTGTTGGGATTTTCTCATATCACTTGGCCCTTGAGTCAAGTCACCAAGGGAGGAGCAAAAGAAAATTTCTTTTGGTTTGAACGTCAACAGAAGGCATTCACAGAGTTGAAAGATCGCCTCTACTCAGCACTAGTGCTCGCATTGCCAGAATTGCAACAACCATTTGAGGTTGAGATAGATGCCTCTGGCTATGCTATTGGGGTAGTCCTTACTCAACACAGGCATCTAGTGGCATATCATAGTGAGACACTTTCAGACACAGTCTGAAAGTATCCCACTTATGGCCTGCTGACAATGGAAACATTACATTTTGGGGAAGGAAACGTTCATCCACATAGACCATCGACCCCTCTAGTTCATATAGACCCGAGGGAAATTGCAGAATGATCGCCATCAGAAGTGGTCCACATACCTACAACAGTTCTATTTGAATATCAAGTATAAGAATGGTAGCACCAATAATGTTGTAGATTGCGTCAGTCGACCACCGATCATGTCATTAACCACCGTGCTGAACTCTTATGGGCACGAGACTTCTGCTTGGCCACTTCTCTACAAAAGCGACCCAGACTTTGGCCACAAATACCAGACACTCTTGGAGGGTTGCAATGTTCCAGATTTTCACCTCCATGATGCCTTGTTATGCCACCTGGGTCACCTTTGTGTTCCATCAAGTGAGCGTGCATGATTTGGGAAGCACACTACAGTCAAGTTGTTGGGCATTTCGGGGTCGAGAAAATAGTGGCAGTACTACAGAAGTATTTCTACTGGCTGAATCTTCAACAGGATGTTGGGAAGTACATCAGATCATGCACTGCTTGTGCCATTGCCAAATCGACAGTAAAGAAGCAAGGCCTCTATGCCCCACTTCCTACCCCTAGTCGACCTTGGGAATCCATCTCCATGGATTACATGTCAGGCCTTCCTTCCACTAAGCATGGAAACGACTGTGTTTTTGTGGCTGTTGACAGGTTCTCGAAGATGGCCATTATGGTGACCTGCAAGAAGAATATCACAGCAGAAGCCACTGGTAAACTCTTCTTTGAACGAGTGTGGGTGCACTTTGGGATCCCATAGTTTGTCATCTTAGATCAGGACAGCAGGTTCCTCAATACATTTTGGTCCAGTCTTTGGTCAATGCTAGAAATAAAACTCACTAAGTCCACAGCCTTCCATCCTCAAACTGATAGCCAAAGAGAGGTTGTCAACATGATGATTGTACAAATTTTGTACATGTACATCAAAAAGCATCCACGCACATGGGATGAGATTCTCCCCTATGTTCAGCACAACTACAATCGGGCTCTCCACAACTCGACTAGCCACAACGCTTTTCAGGTGGGCTTGGGATTCCAACCACTATGTCCCATTGATGTGGCCATGCCATTTGCAGCTACTCACGCAAATTCGACTCATGTCCAATCTGAAATGGATAAAGCAAATAGCTTCATTGAGCACATCCAACATATTCGCTAGAAATTCCATGACATTCTGGAGAAATCAAATGCCAAGTACAAGCACTGACATGATCAACATTGGGTGCCACACAAGTTTTAGGTGGCGATAAATTCTGGTTGCATTTGCAGAAGGAACACCTTACTAGAGCCTATCGAAAACTCGTACCACTTTGATATGGTCCTTACACCATTACCAAGGCTGTGGGAGATAATGCATTTGAGATTAGCATTCCCTCATTCCTTGGCCTACACCTAGTGTTCAATGTGGACTAGCTTCGACCATACTTTCCACCATTACTAGACACATCCAACATTGCAGAACAACTCACACCCACATAGTTAAATCCAGATTGCATGGAACAAGCTGCAACTGATCGGATCATGGACACAAGATCAAGCACACTCACCAGTAGAACATCCAACTGTATCGAGTTGTCAAAGCCAGCCAACTCCTTCACCAGGGCAAGTGTCTCACCACGGACCAAGTTCAACAGAAGTTTCCTCATCTCATGGAGGAAATCAACGTAATGGGGACCATTGCTTCCTAAGGGGGGAGGAATGATCTAGGTGGATATTGGTGGACACCAGCCAAGTCCACTTGGATCTCCATCATTGTTTCTTTCAGCTTTTCATTTTCCTTAATTATAGCATAGTTTACTATTTTTAGTAGTTTTTCGGGTCCTGAACTTCCGGAGTCGTTTTGAGGCCCTAAACAACATTTTTTTGGGAAAAATGGGAGAAACATGGGTCCAAGGATGAATGTTTCTCTTCCAGAAGTTGTAGTCCTCATATAGATCTTTCTAACGAGATATTGTACGTGTCAAATGTAGATCGTATGCTAAAGTTACGACCCTAGGAAGTTGGTGTACCAATTTACCCAAACAGGGCCCACAGTTTGGCATTTCATCTTCTAGGGTTAGGTTTTTGGATTTTTGGGGTTTTCCATTATTTCTCAACAATAAATAGGCCTTCGAGCTGCATTTTAACACAATTCAGAGGCATGTATCCGCCACATCTCTTCTCAGAGATAAGCTACCATCGCCCTAGCTGTTTATTTCCATTTTCTGTTTGTAAGCATACCTCAGTATTTTACATTAATGAAATGAAGTATTATTTCCATTGCATATTTGCGTTTATGGTTATCCCTATAATTTGTTGTGTTCGTGTGTAAATTCAGATCAGTGCTACATGTCACTCGCTTAGGCTAATCGTACAAAATTTAGAAATACAACTTACAACTTTGAGGGAATGTGAGAAACTTCTTACCACCTACGAAACTCGTTCCATCATTCCACACGTTTTTTACCCTTCTGTCACCATGTGACTTGATGTGATCCATCCATCTATTCACTTCATCGTCGTGATAAGATCTCCTCCATTCATCTCCCATTAGTCCTGTTCATCCCTCGATTCACTTAAACTCTGTAATAAGATCTCCACCATGCATCTCTTGTTAACCTTATTCATTGATCGATCCACCCATATATTCAATTAATTCCCACGATAAGATCTCTGCCATTCATCTCCTCTTAATCTTGTTCATCCCTCTATCCACTTAATCCCATGTGATAAGATCTTCATCATTTATCTTCCATGAGTCCTATTTGTCCATCTATTCACTTAATCCCCTGCGATATGATCTTCACTGCTCATCTTCTATTTATATTGTTCGTTGATCCAACTGATCCAATGGTTCCCATGCACTTTTTCTTAGTTACATCCTCCTTTCACTGATTTCGATCTTCACTTGCTCTTCCGCTTGACTCCTTGCATGCTTGATTTTACCAAAAAAAACAAAAATGCGAAAATAGATTTAGTTTAGTTTCCTTGCTTACTCATTATTTTAGCTTGACTCAACCTCAAATCCAAGATCTAATATGTAATTTGAGACTCTTTGATATTCAAGAATTTCATTTAAATTTTTAGTCCCTTTTCCAAAATTCTCATTAAAGCTCCACTAGGTTTTAGATTTTTCAAGCTCTTTCTTCAAAAAGACAATTTTTCCTTCAAGCCTTTCACATGCTTGATCCTTCTCACTGAGATGCTAATTTAGAGTATCTTGGATCTTTTTTCATTCTTCAGTTTTAAGGAATATATGTTCTAATTCTCTATATTTGTCTTTGATTAACAATTCCTTTTGCATTTTATTTTCTTCCTCAACCCATGTATGTCTTCAAGAGCACTGGCCATCTCACCTTCTAGGTCAACTTCAACCTCTTCCTCACTAGAGTCTACAACTTATACTTCCAAATTATCTATGGCCATGAGCATAAATTATTTTGAGCTTTTATGAGCTCTATCCTCATATGATTATTGGCTACCTTCACTCTCAGAGCAGCTAGAGTCTTGGATGTAGAAGCATTTTTTTTTAGTCTTATTTCTATCCATTTGTATTTTTCTAAACTTCTCTCTAATATCATATTCATTCTTCTTCTTTCCAAAACACTTAGAATCATAATGACCTACTTTAACATAATTAAAAAACTTAAAAGGTAGCTTACCATTATGCTTGCATGAGCCTCTCTTGAGCTTCCTCACAAACTTTGTTTCCACTTCATATGATTCATAATATGAGTCATTATTGTCTTCCTTGGGATTTCATCTGCTTTGAAGTTTGACTCCTTTGTTGTGGGCTTTCCATTAGAAATTATCATCTCATAGGAAGTAAGAGTGCCAAGTAATTGATAAAAAGTGAGAGTCTTCAAATCTATAATCTTCTTAATGGCTAAAACTTTAAGAATAAATCTCCTAGTGAGAGATCTTAACACCTTTTGAACTACTATTGGCTCATTTAACTCTTCATCCAGACCTCTTATTGTATTCACAATTTCAACAACTCTAACAGAGGATTTAGCAACATATTCATCATCATGCCTCTTTAAAGACTCAAATTTCATTATAAAACCTTGAAGCTTGACTTTATTTACCTTAATATCATGTTCATAGTATTTTCTCATCGTGTCCTAATTATATTTTACAATAGCCAATCCATGACCTCGATAGACTTGATTCAGGTATGCCAATGAGTGGAGCATTCATAGCTTTGGCATTGCATGTAAAATTAATATTCTAATATCTAGTAATAAGGTCTTGAGTCTTTTGATATTCTTCTTCCACTACATCTGATAAATCAAAACCAAGTGATTAAATATAGGTTTTCATCCTTAGTTTCCAAAACACATAGTTTGTTTCATTGAAAACAGGTTCCCTGTTCGTATATCCTCCTTCCTCTTTTTCTATGGTCCTTGATCTTTATTCCACATATTAAACTAGTCTGAAGTAACCTTGTGGCTCTGATACCAATTGTTAGAAACCAGGACAATACTGAGAGGGGGCCATCAATCAACATTGTGAGAAATTTTGACATTTTTCTTTCATAAGTAAAGAATAGTAGGGCACCAGTAAACACTTTATCAACAATTGATATAAGGATCACAAGAATCAACACAAGAAGAACATATTTGACACATAGGTTCTTTAATCTTCACTTTAATTACTTTCACAAAGATAAGCTTCAACTTGTCGTTACAAATTTCTCTAGCTAAAATTAGAAGGAATGTACTACTCCCTAATTTATTAGCTAGTACTGCAAGAAGAAACTACCCCTAGTTTGTCAACTAACATTGAAACCCCTGAGTTATCAACTACTAAATGGAACTAAAACCCTTGATTTGTAAGCTACCACTTTATTGACCTCCTTCATTCATCTTTAATTCCATTTTCAAACTAAAATCATGATGGACACTTCCTTTTGTTATAGACATATTTGGGCACTGCAACCCCAATCATATATGTCCATAAACAAAGGCTTCTGAGTCCCTAAAAGTGTTGTTTCATACCCTAAGGAACAAGGTCAGCTGATTACATCATTTCCCAGACGTTCTCCACAAAAAACTGCTTAGAACTGGTCAAAATTGGACCATACAGACTGCTCACTGCAAAGGGTGCGATGCATCTCACTTGCCACATGCAAAAAGTGTGATGCATACTAGAAAGCCCTTCTGTAGGGTGAGATGGGTGAGACTAGACAAATGGCAGAGATAGTTTGCAAGGTGGATGATCATGGAATCTTCCAGAAACTTCTCCTATGACACTTGCATCTTTGAATTCGCCCAGGGATGAGTAAGAGATCATCAATCTCCAAGTGGAATCAAGAACTATCAAAGAGAAGACACTAATAAAAATCCTAGAAGCTAACTCACCCCCCTACAATAATCTATATATGGATCCCTCATCCCAGAGATCCAGAGGCTGGAATTTTGTATCTTGTAAGGAAGTGTTGTTGGTTTCCTAGTGGAATATCATAGTGTTGGGTGATCTAAGCTTTTGATGAGGTGAAGAAGGGCTTTCATGCTGGGAGTATGACGCTGGGTTAGATCAATGGGTTGTAATCCTCTCTTCTAATCTTTATATCAATAAATCTATTCAAGTTTTCCTCCACTTTCTTATATGTTTGATAATATATGCATTTGTGTGGTCAATATATATCTGGTTCTATATTGTTTATGATTGTAGATCTCTGCACTTTGAAGGTATTATGCTGCTTTGACTTTACAGGCACTCTTTGATGCGGAGTGGTCAAGGAAAGAGCGGCAAAGATATGTCAGAGGGGAGAAGGAACAAGTAGGGAACCAAGCGAAAGATTGAGGTTGGTATTCTTTGCTCCTCTCCTATCTACTTTGTAAAGGAAAATGAAAGTAACTTTAATTTGTTTGTTTCTAAGATAGCTACCTATCTTAGTGGGACTAGAAGCTCTGCATAGACACTAGATTTCCTGATAACAAAATGGCGACTCCACTGGGGATCGAATAGCTTGTTTTGCTTGTCTATATTTTTTTACTTTATAAACTTACAGATGGAGCCTAAAGTCAAGCCAGCTAGCCTTCAAACTGCATTTTCTATGCAAGTGCAAATTAGATCAATGTTGCTTCAGTCTATCTCCAGGTTTTGTTTATAAACTGAACAATTGATTTGAAAACATCCTAATTGTCGTAGTGGTGGCTCAAGTAACCTCATTAGATTAGCCCCTGTGATTTGCATTTACTAACTATCATTAGCTCAGCCTAAATCCCTGAACTAAGCTGCAAACTGTGACCAAGAACTGAGTTTAAGTCTTGTCCCTGGACCATCACACCTTCTCCTCTTGGGAATCTGGATGCATCGCACCTCCCGTGAGCAGTAGGTGTGATGCATTACTCTTTCCCTGTGTTATAGGTGTGATGATTAGATAAGACTTATTCTGCTTCTAGATTTTGGTTTTTTGTTCACTCTCTTCAGCTTTATTAAGGATTTTTGCTGTCTGTGATTAGTATACCATTGTGGAAACTCCCTTCCTTTGCATGATTCATCCTCCATAGTACAAAGAACTGTAAATGCTTTTATGTATTGTTCGCCATTTAAGGTTCTCCTTTACAAACAAGTAGCGTAATTAAACTGTCGTCTTTTGATTTGGAAGTGTCGCAAGTGTCATTTTTAGTCAAAGAAAATAATCCTACTATTCTTCATGGTCGATTACACTGTTACTCTTGTATTTGATTTGAATTAATAGTTTTTCAAGTGTCGAAAATAGTTTTCAATTAAAAATCGCAAAGTGTCGTCATTATCTTCCTTTCATCTTTTGAAGAGAAAATCGTTAGTACTGTCGCTTGAAACGATTTAGATTTGTACTTAGAATTCTTTTTGTCATTCACACATTAAGAAAGTGAAAACAAATACATGCATGTGCATTTTCATTTAGACTGCTTGTTGATTTTGATTTAGGACAGTGCATCTAGTGTGTGCTCTCTACTCTATGTTGAAAGAATCCCGCTTCTCTTTCCTTAGTAGCTAGGATTTTCATTGCAAAAAGAAGATTAAACGATTGTTTATCATCTTAGATTTCATTTTAGGAATTGTATATCTACATCACACGGTGAACCTGAAAGGAAAACTTCTTAAGGAAGATCAACTGTAAAATAAATTCAATGAACATAAAAACTCTTTGAAACCTAACGCACAACATTTAGAAGTCTAGGCTAGAGATGTATTCCGGCGTCGTAAAGCCTGGTAACTATCGCTTTCATTGTAGGTTGGGTGATTCCTCCCCTTTGAGATGAAAAGTGCCAGTACAAACTTGTGCTTCCACGTACCGTTGAGTATATATTGGGAGACCACAATAGGATATATCCTTTATCCTTAGGAAGCCGTGTATGCCACCCTATTGATCACAATGCACTGAACACAACATTCGGGAAGATTGACTGCCGTACCATAAAAAGTATTCTGCAGTTTTGCGATTGGTTTGGTAATCCCTCTATCTAGATTTCTAGAGTAGTCTGTTTCATTCTATTATCACTTAGGAAACAATTTCTAAATTTCTCACATCAATTTGATTGTAAAGGTTAGGTGTTAGTCCGGATTTAATTTTTCCATGTTTGCTTTAGTGTCTAAGTCCTAGGAGTCTTGTTGGTATGGTTAAATAAAGGTCAACACTCCATTTTCATCCATCACTGGTCTCACATCACACCTAAGCTCCATATGTCAATTCTATTTCAAAGTTCTTATGCACAACAAAACTGTCTAGGTGTTTTCGTAGCGCAAAACCCAGTGTAGGAGTTTTCGCAGAGAAAAACCTAGAATTTGCACTGGCTGTGCTACGAAATCAGGGATTCATGCAGATCCGTGTCAAATTTCATCCAACTCTCAAATCTACTAGAATTTGTTAGATTTTCATCATCAATTGTCAATCCATACACCTTTCCTATCACATTCGACTGATCATTCTTATCATTAGGTTCGTTAGGTGTCTTGGTGCACTCAAGTTTCAAATTTCAAAAAAGGAGCCAAGTATTTTCAATTATGATTATGTATGGGTTCATCTATGAGAAGCAAATTGACAAGCACTTAATCAGAATTCTTTGAAGTCCAAGTGAAGTAATTTCCCTTTTCATTTCAAGTGAGGCAATGATCGAGATTAAGATGGTGCAAGCTCTTTCAATTTTCATCTTGTAGGAATTCCATGGAGTTTTTTACAAAAAAGAAGGATCATAGGCCAGGCAGGTGTATAATATTGAATAAGCTTTCAAACAGGTCGGCTATTGGAGATTCTGCGAAAAACTTCAAGGAGGTCACATGCAAGTCACCAAAGAATTTGCTTCCAATTTCACAGGATTTAATTCAAAGGTTGGAGTTCTTGAATTATCAATATATATAGAGGTTATATCTGTAGTCACTAAAATCCCAAGAAAGACAATTTTAAAAAAGAGAACTATGTGTTTTCGACTCACATAGCAGTTTCGTAGCGCGCTACGAAACTGTTGAAGGTGACAATTTTGTTTTTGAGGATCTACCTTGAAAGAAAGAGAGGATTATTTTGAAAAGGATGTTGCTGAAGAGGTGTAATAAGATCATTTGAGAAGTTTGAACCATAATCAAAAGGTAAATTCAAGAAATGAAGACATATACACATGCCAAACCTTGCGCTGCGAAATCACTGAAGCAGGCTTTTTCAGGAGAAAAACTATTTTAAGTAGTAAACTTCCAGGAGGTCTCCAGAGCAAATGAAAGAATATTTTGGAAAATTGAAAGAGGTTTTTATTCCTAAAATACTAAAATAGAAAAACCTCTTTCATTTTCTTCAAATTAATTATGATCTGGGAGAAATGGGTGACTAAATATGCACTACGAAACTGCTATAGGTGCAAGTTTTTCACAGGGATATTTCTCTGTTTTACACCTGTTTTTCAAAGACACATTCTGGGAGGTAGGGAAGGTTTTTCAAAAAACCAAGAGAGGTTTTTGTTTCAAATGGATTGTTTCACAAAAGCCTCCTTCCAGTTTTCCAAATAATTTTTTTGTGAGAAGTTATGAGCTCTGTCCCAAGACCCATTTTTCAGCCAGAACAAAGCAAGGGACGGTCTCCTAGTTTCTAGGAACAACAAAGGGATGAGTCATCAAGGGCCAGCTGGAAGGTTATGAGCACCATAAAATTCGACTTCATGGAGTTTTAGGTGTCAAAGAATGTTTTAAATATTTAGATAAGGTTGTTGTAATCATAATAAGGAGTTACACTCCTAGTTGTATTAGGTATCTAGGACTCCTAGTTAGCTATCCTTTGTATTAAGTAGTTAGTTTTAAGTGTCAATAGGTGTCAAATTAGGAGGAATTCGAATTACCCTCATGCTGGAGGAAGGAATCTACATGAACTCTATATATGGGAGAAGAACTGATGTACAAAGGGTTGGAAAATGTTAGAGAAAAAGACTACTTTTGTAAATGCTATGCAGGGATTGATATATACAAAAGCAGTTGGACTTTTCTGAAGCTGAGATCCTTAGTGTACTTCAGTGAGCTTCATATTTTATCTTTGATATGCTTACTTCCATATTCTTAATGCTTATTACTCGGAATTGATGGAGGAACATGCTCTGACTTCCTTTAAGTGTTAAACTATGTTGAATTGAGTTCTTGGGTCCTATATTTGGATGTTTTTCTTCAATGTTTTAATACTTATTACTCAGAATTCATGGTTACTCATGCTCTGACTTCCTTTAGGTATTAAAATATGATCTATCACTTTAAATTCTTTCTTTTTGAATACCTTAATGTATCATTACTCAGAATTCATGCCCACATGCTCTAACTCCTATGAACTTCAAGTCATTGAGACTTTCTTGAATGTGTCACTCTTTCATTGAAGTATATAGAAGCCTCAGTTTTATAAGAAGAGCTATTTTTTATCCTTATCTCTGTCACTGACTCCATAACCCAATGGTAGCAAGTCTCCATCTTCCAAACTACAAACATATAAAACCACAAACCATAGAGTTAGCCATTGTTACACTGAAATTTGTCACCATGACTATCTGCAGTTAATATGGCTCCATCAATAGTCATATTATCCTCCTTGTCAAGCCTCATACCTCTGCTCTTCGTGTCAAACTTCAAAAAGAGAGAAAGTCACTTAAAAACATGTTTATCTCTGGGTACGCAGGTTCTCTCTACCTTGCCTGCGTGTACGCACTCCAAACACATTGTACCTGCGTACTTGTACGCTCTGTAAGCTAAAGGTTGGGTGCGTACCCCTGTAAAGGTCAAAAGGCGCAAGTTTCATCTTTAAAAAAGTTACTTGTGGTCACTTCTAGAGCCTTCTAGAAGAGTTCTTGACGTGTATTGAGCGCCTCCAGATGGTTCATGCACCCCTATGATAGAGGAGCTTATCCCATCAAGAGAGGAGCTACCCCATCCAAAAGAGGGAGTATCCCATTGATGTTGGAACTGAATAAACTCCTCTAGAATACTATAAATACAGGCATTGGGCCAAAGGAGGGGAGGTTGAAAGCTGAACATTCTAAAGGGTAAATGCTGCTGGAATTAGGACTTCCATTGTTGACTTGTGAGGAGAGATCACTATCCTTCCTTGTTGCCATAATGGGAGTGGGTGAGCTTGTCAAAGTAGAGGAAATCTCTTGCTGGACCCTGGGAGGAGCTTGCACAACACCAAGGCTCAGGTTGTAATGGTTCCTTTTTTGTTTCCTTAATACAAATAGTCCATTCTTCTCAATGATTTGTTGTTAATGAATTATTTCATGTACTCCTTGGTCTATGTGATGAATATGCTTTGTTTTATGAAATATTCAGGTGTTATGTAATCGTTTGACTGTTCGTGTATGCAGGTCTTAAAGTGAAGGAGGAGCTCATCTGGATCAGCAAGGCTGGACTGCTACAACAAGCGTTGGATTTGAGGTAGGATCGAACAACACTTGGTTCTCATAGAATAATGTGTGTTTAGAGAAGGATTGCTCTTGTTTGGTTTGTTTGTCACTAGAGAGTCTTAGACTCCTAGGGAGGTTAGGTTTGTCCGCAAAATAACTCTTTCCGCATGACAAATTGGCGACTCCACTGGGGAATCCATTGATGTGATTGATTTTTCCTTTGAGTATTACTTTGATCTGAAAAGAATCTTGTTTCTTTTGTTTTTTGGTTGCTTGACTGTGTTTTTGGGTGGCTTAGCTTAGAGTCGAGTTATAACTTAGTTTTTCTTTATTTTGCAGTAGTACGCACCCTCTGAGTTAGACACAGTGCGTAC
>APFE031286872.1:103098-132248 GCA_000404065.3 Pinus taeda
TGTGTAGACTCGACTCAAATCCACTAAAAAGATGCACCTAGGATGATTTACACTATTTTTCTTTTTCAATGAATTCCATAGCTAAGAGAGTTGGAGAATGCAAACTTTTGATAAAAGCAACTTTCTTAACAGACAATCAAAGAAACAATCTCTTTATCTTTTCCAAGCATACAACACATGACCACTCATTACTTGCACGAAAATTCCTTCTCTTTCAAAATACTTCAAATGCTACTTAAAACAAACTTTTCAAAGGAGATGTTTTTGTATTTTTTCTATTTAACAAAGCATATAAAACTATTCTAACAAAAAGCAATCTCAAAATTTATAAAAATCTATGAAACACTCACTCAAAAACAAATTAAAAGGAAATTTACCTAAAAGCAAATCTAACGAGGTAAAAGCCTACAAAGATGATTCCAGTTTTTTTTACTCGACAACAATCAAACCAAGGACCAGCTCATGCAGAATCATAAACCAGCCAAAAACAAAAATCAAACTCTTTTGTTCTTTTTCTCAAGAATGAAATTCACAACTTAATCAACAAGCTTCTTCGAAATTCCGCAAAGAGACAACACAAAGGTAGGTTTCTCACATAGGTAGACTTTATGACAGGTCTGACTCATAAGAAGACTGATAAAACCAGAGAGATCCAAGGTTTCACAACTTCTAAAGCCAAAGTCACTACAGGACCAATGCAAAAATCAAACCCTAGGGCTAGAACTTCTATGAATTCCACTAAAACTCTTGACGCTAACGAAACAAGTTCAGGTGAAGATCTCTGACAGATAACCAGTGGATCTGGGTAGTAAAAACTAATTAAAGACAAAATCTAATAGGAAAAATGGAAAAAATGGAATTTTCTCAATTTTTGACAGGGTACGCAGGCGACCCGTTCAGACTGGTGCGTGCCCACTCTCTGCACAAAGCTTCAGCACGTACAGGTACGCACTGTGCTCAACTCAGAGGGTGCGTACTACTGGAAAAACCAAGAAAAACTAAAATCTAATTTAACCCTAAGCTAGCCCACCCAAATGCACAGTCAAACAGCCAAAAACAAGAAAAAAAATGACTTTTCTCAGATCAAATTTTCACACAAAGGAAAAAGCATTCACATCAATGGAGTTCCTCAGCGGAGTCGCCATTTTGTCAGGCAGAAAGAGTTAATTTTGCAGACAAAACCAACCTCCCTAGAAGCTTAAGGCTTTCTAGTGACAAACAAGACAATTAAGAACAATCCTTCTCTAAATATGCATTTACCATATAAGAAATCAAGTGTTTAGATCCTACCCGTAGTCCAACGCTGTTGTAGTAGTCCAGCTTCGTCGATCTGGATGAGATCCTCCTTCTCTCTGAAACCTGCATTCACTAACAATAAAACGATTAAATAGCACCTGAATATCTCATAAAATAAAACATATTTAACATACAGACCAAGGAGTATATGAAACAACTCATAAATAACAAATTGTTGAGAAGAATGGACTTATTTGTATTAATAGGAAACAAAAGAAACCATTACAACCTGAGCCTTGGTGTTGTGCAAGTCCCTCCCAGGGTCCAGCAAGAGTTTTCCTTTACTTTGATAAGCTCACCCACTTCCAAATGAAACAAGAAAGGATGGGAATATCTCCTCACAAGCTTCTACAAGGAAGTCCTAGTTCCAGCAGCATCTACCCTTAGGAATATTCAACTTTTTAACCTCCCCCCTTCTGGCCCAATGCCTGTATTTATAGTGTTCTAGAGGAAGTTAATCAGGTCCACCATCAATAGGATAAGTCCCTCTTTGGATGGGATAGCTCCCCTCTTGATGGGATAAGTTCCTCTTTCATAGGGATACATGAACCATCTGGAGGCGCTCAATACACGTCGAACAAGCTTCTAGAATGCTCTAGAAATGACCACAAGTAACTTTTTTAAGATGAAACTTGCATCTTTTAACCTTTACAGGAGTACGCACCCACCCCTTTACATACAGAGCGTACAAGTACGTAGGTATTGTGAACTTGGGTTGCGTACACGCAGGTAAGGCTGAGAGAAACTGCCTACCCAGAGATAAATAGATTTTTAAAGACTTTCTCTCTTTCTTGAAGTTTAACATGGAGAGCAGAGGTATGAGACTTGCCAAGGAGGATAGTATGACAGTTGATGGAGCCATACTAACTGCAAATATTCATGGTGACAAATTTTAGTGTAACATTATCCTTTATCCTTTTCTCCATCTTTGCCTCCATATGTCTAATTTGTATGTTTTTCTCTATAATAAACTTCATCATGTCAGCCTTCTATGCTTCATTTTATTCAATGTCCTTGGTTAATGGGTTTTTAGTGGCTGGAAGCTTAAGCTTCATTCGCAAGGCTGCAATGTCCAAATACTTCTTCTTGATGATCTCCTTTGTAGCATTGACATCTTTGGGATCATATCATATCTTAACTACCAAGTCTTCCAAAGACTTGATCCTATTATCCTTGGCTAAGGAGGACACCTTCTCCATTTTCAATTGTGGCTGATCATTGATAAATGAAACTTGCAAGTTGTTAGAAAATTATATATTACAGAGCAATGAAACATGTAAAATATATTACAGAAATATAAACAAAATGCATAAAATAAGAGAGACATAGATATACATGGTCCACCCAATTTGGGCTACATCGATAGAGAAGCAACCAATCCTTCCTTTTATATTATCCAACAAACTAAAGAGATACAACCTATAGCAGACCCGTTGTAATTCCCTCTTCGCTCTCACACAATATCCTCTTTGTTTCTTACTTAGAATACATATCTACATAGACACAATACAATTCCCTCATATATAGAGAGGGGTTGTCTTCTCAGGGAAAAAACCTTAAATTAAACATAACTTATACTGTCAGATCTCCACCTAATGAATGGATCAGATTGACTATGAAATTACAACATTTTTCAAGGCAATTTTACATTTATTTTTGCAAGGCTCCACACCCAACAATCTTCAACTTGGAGACTAAGTATAGAAACTCCATCATTGCTTCATTTGCTAGACAATGAATCCAATTTGGACCTGGATTTTTCTCATATTCTTCATCATACATCAAGACCCATTGAAACTATGCAAGATCTTAGTTTCTCCCTCGTTACAACTTTTGTTAACATATCTGCAAAATTCTAGCTAGTGTGTATCTTTTCCAGCTTCAACTATCCATCTTCCAAAGCTGACCATATGAAATGGTACTCGAGCTGTATATGTTTAGTCTTGGAATGAAATGCATAGTTCTTTGCAAGATGTATGGCACTCTGGCTGTCACTGTATAACCTACGCAACTCCTTCTTCTTACCCAATTCATCCAAAAACCTTTGTAACCAATTCATTTCTCTACTAGCCTCTATATTAGCAACATACTCTACTTCCATAGTTGAGATTGCAACAACACTTTGCAGTTTTGAAACCCAACTGACAGTTGTTCCACCTATAGTAAACACATACCCTGTGGTTCTCCTCCTATTATCTCTATCACCCACCATATCTGCATCAACATATCCTTGTAGAGAAATGTTTGAACCACCAAAGAATAATGCTTGATTTGTGCTACCTATCAAATACATGAGAATCCACTTCACCACCATCCAATGTTCTTTTCCTGGGTTGTTCATGTACCTGCTTACAAATTCCACTGCATGTGCAATATCGGGCCTTGTGCATACCTTTTCATACATTAATATTTCAACAAATGATGCATATGGAAGTTTAGACATATAGGCCATCTCTTCCTGAGTCTTGGGACACACATTACTTAGTTTGAAATGGCTAGCCAAAGGTATACTAACTGGTTTTGCATTCTACATATTAAATCTTTTCAACACCTTTTCTTAGTACTCACTTTGAGATGATGTTAATTTTCGATTCTTCCCGTCTCTAGTTATTCTCATACCAAGGATTTCTTTTGTAGCACCAAAATCCTTCATTGCAAATGAGTTCGCCAATTTTATTTTGAGCACATTTATTTCTTGCATGTTAGAACCTGCAACAAGCATGTCATCTACATACAATAACAATATAATATAGCTACTATCATTTTTCCTTTTGAGATAAACACAATGATTAGAGTGACATCTCGTATAACCTTCTTCAGACATAAACCTGTCAAATTTTAGATACCAGTACCTTGGAGCCTGTTTAAAGCCATACAAGTTCTTCCTCAACCTGCACACTGGTTTCCCCTTCCCTTTTACCTCATATCCTTGTGGCTACTGCATATATATCTCTTCCTCCAAATCTCCATGGATAAAGGTTGTCTTTACATCTAACTGCTCAAGATGCAAATCTTTAGCTGCTACTAGATTTCAAATAGTTTTGATTGAAGTCATTTTAACAATAGGAGAAAATATCTCATCAAAGTCTATACCATTTTTATGTGCGAACCCTTGCACCTAAATTCTATCTTTATACCTTTCTCTACCTCCATCTTCTTCCTTCAACCTATACACCCATTTATTCTACAATGTTGTTTTACTTGTAGGCAACTTAACTAAGTCCCAAGTCTGGTTATGTGCTAAGGATTCCATCTCTTCTTTCATGGCTTGCTCCCACTTCGTTTTGGTTTCTACCTGCACTGCTTCCATAGGGGCTTCACTGGGGGAGCAATATTGAGGAAAAATTGACTTAATATATTGGTGGATATATAGGGGGTAAAGGGTTTTTATATTAGCAGGTATAAAAAATGGAGCTAAAAGTTAATGAAAAATTATAAAGGGGTATAGAAAATGTTAATGAAAAAATGGGTACCTACAACATCTGGTGAAAGTAGGGGTTTTCAAATTATGGAGGTGTTTTGGGTTCATATTGATAGGGGGTTAAAGAATGTGATTTTTAGAGGTATTTTCCAATATGTAGTCAAATTAGGGGTATTTTGTAGTATGCCATGAGTGCAGGCGATATGTCAGAGGTTTATTGAGTGAAGTCCCTATGAATTGTTCTTCATAACATTCTAGTTCACCAAAATCAGCCAACAATATATAATATAATGAAGGAGAGTATAATTCAGGGGGTCTACCTATCCTGGTAGATCTTCTAACACCAATTTCAGGTGTTTGAGGTGCTTTTTACTGTTGTGGTTGTTGTTGTTGTTATGACTATTGATCATTATGATTTTCAGGCACCTTCACTTTTTCTGTGATCTCATCAAGCACCGTATATCCTCTGTTTTCTTTTTCCTATTTCTTTTCCTGCATCTGATCCTTAGACAAAACCTTTTCATTGAATATGACATCTCTACTCCTAATGATTTTGTGTTTTTCATAATCATAAAAGCAATAACAAAAATCATTAAAACCATATCCGATAAAGCTACATTGCTTTGATTTTGCCTCAAGCTTTGTTCTATTTTATTTATTAATGTGGACAAAGGCTTCACAACCAAAAGTCTTTAAAAGTGAGTAGCTTATCTTTTTACCTATCCATGTCTTCTCTAGAATACGACCATCTAAGGAACTTGAAGGCCCTTTGTTTATTAGATAAACAACAATATCTACAACATCTGTTCGAAATTGTAAAGGTAATCCTACATGCAATTTCATGCACCTTGCACGCTCCATGATTTTATTGTTCATCCTTTCTAACACACCATTTTCTTGTGGTTTTCCTTGAACTGTCTTCTCTCTATGAATTCCATTCTTTGAATAATACCTATCAAACTCTTTACTGCAATATTTACTTCCATTATCTAATCTGAGACACTTCAACCTTTTTCCTATCTCATTTTCAACCAAAGTTTTCCATTTCTTGAAAGTATCAAATACATCAGATTTATTTTGAAAACAATAAATCCAGGTTTTTCTGGTTGCAACATCAATAAAAGTAACATAATAACAATAGCCACCGAGAGATGATACCTCAACAAGTCCCCATACATTTGTATGCACAAGCTCTAATTTTTTTCTCTTCTTTTCTTTCCCAATTCTGAGGAATCTAACTCTCTTTTGTTTTCCATAAACACAATTCTCACAGAATTTTAAATCAACATGCTTCAAACCTGGCAGCAAATTTCTTGAGTGAAGAATCTGCATCCCCTTCTCACTCATGTGCTCAGGCCTATGATGCTAAAATGTTGTATCTTCTCCTGTAGAGGTTAAATCACTAATAGAATTAGAAATTCCATTGCATAAATACAATGTACCAACCTTTTCTCCTTGTGCTATTACCAAGGCTCCTTTAGTGACATTCCAAGTTTTATTTGTAAGAGTAGTTACATAGCCTTCATCTCCCAACTGCCTTGTTGAAATCAGATTTTTCTTCAGATCTGGAACATGTCTTACCTCCTTAAATAGCCATTGATTTCCATTCTACTGTTTTATGAAAACTGTACCCATTCTAATGATTTTACAGGGTTTATCATCACTCAATCGAACCTGTCCAAAATCTCCTTCAACATAATCATGAAATTTTTTCCTATCAGCTGTGGCATGGAATGAGGCCCTGGAATCTACAACCTAGGCATCAATAATATTTTCTAATGAAAGAATCAAAGCACCTTGCACCACATCACCTATCACATTCACTTCATGATTGTTTTCTGGTGCAGATCTCCTTATTTTCCATTCTGAGACTTGCAGTCTTTCTTCAAGTGTCCTTTGTTCCCACATTTGTGGCACACTGTCCCCAATTTGGACTTGGATCTGCCTTTCCTTGAATTACTATGATATCTTGGGCTCTTTCCTCTTTCCATTTTTCTTCCCCTAGTCTCTGCAGTCAAAGCATTACCTGATGTCTCATTGGAGCTTTTTTGTCACATTTGCTCACTAACGATTACACCAAAAACATCATCAAACTTTAAAGTACAAGATCTAGAGACATAGTTACTAATGGCCATAACTAAACCATTCCAAATTTTTGGCAATGAGCACAAAAATAACAAAGTCCTAACTTCATCATCAAAAGTTACCCCTATAAAACTTAACTGACTAGTTACTGTACTAAATTCATTTAAATGATCAGCAACAGATCCACCTTCTGAAATTTTCATATTAAATAAACACTTCATAAGAAATACCTTATTTGAGGCCAATGGCTTTTCATATAGTTTTTCCATTGCCAACATTAAACCCTCTATGGTCACTTCCTTTGAATTATTAAAGGCTACCAATGCCACTACGCACAACCATATTATTCCAAGTGCCTTTCTATCGAGAATATCCCATTCTATGTCTATCATACTCGTCGGCTTCTTTGTTTTTCCGCTCAATGGTAGGTACAAATCTTTCTAATACAGATAGTCTTCCATTTTCATCCTCCATAACTAGTAGTTTTGGTTGTAACATTTTTCAACCCTAAACCTACCATCTTCTGCCATTGCTCCCACTATAACTAGGAACCCTTCTCTCGTGCGAGTTTATTAGCCAAATAGACCTTTGGATCTCATACTATTTGTTTGAAAATTATATCTTACGGAGCAATGGAACACATAAAATATATTGCAGAAATATAAACACAGATAATGCATAAAATAATAGAGATGCAGATATACGTGGTTCACCCAATTTAGGTTACATCCACCAAGAACATCCAATCCTTCCTTTTATATTATCCAACAAACTAAAAAGATACAACCTACAGAACATCCATTGTACTTCTCTCTTCGCTCTCACACAATATCCTCTCTCTTTCTAACTCAGAATAAAAATCTACATAGACGCAATACAATTCGCTCATATATAGTGAAGGGTTTCCTTCTAGGGAAAAAAGTGCTAAATTAAAAATAAATTCTACCATTAGATCTCAACCTAATGAACGCCTCAGACTGACTATGGAATTACAACATTTTACAAGTAAATTTTACATCTATTTTTAGCTTTGGGGGCATTTCCCCCGATCCCCCGCCAGGATCATAGCCACCCCCTGTGGACCCCCCTGTAGCGTACATTTTATGGGAAGCATTTCTGCCATATTACAAAATGGGGTCCAATGTGCTGATACCTCTAAATAAAGAAGATAATCAGGCTCCACACCCAACACAACTTGGACAATGCCATAGCAGTGTTATTTAAAGTAGAAGATGTATTTCACCGGTTTACTTGTACATCTCCATTTGATCAATAGGATGAATTTGTTTTGTGTTGAACTCAAATGTAGTGTTCTTATAGTCTACTATTGTTTTTGGTTGTGGAATTTAGGCCTCAAGGAAGGCCATCTACATCTTTCCATGCTTTGGGTTAAAAACTAACAACAATTTGCTCTGTGAGCTGGAGGTCTGCTTCCAAACTTGATTATAGGTAGTGTTTTTGAGAATCTCATATGTAATCTTAATCTACTTGTACCTATCAAAAATTGTCTTCTCCTTTTCTGGTTGGACATTTTGTGCCTCTAGCTCAGTTTCCTTCTCAACTTGTGATGATGAAGGTCTAGTAGGAGATGTTGCAATTTTTTTGCTTCTAGGTGGTGGGTCTGTAATTATGATGGAAGCCTAATCTTCTATCTCTTTGTCCACATCTGCCCTAGGACTCAATTTTGTTCTCTTCCTCTAACAAATCCTGAACACTTTGGCTTCACTTCCTATTGTCGATGATGATCCTTCCTCCCTCTGTCTTTTGCTTGATTTCTCATGAGGAGTGGGAGTCTACAAACTGGAAGTAGAAAAGAGTTTTTATTCAACTTTGTGCCATGTGTTTTTTTTCCATTCCAATTGATTAACATACTTCTCTATTTTAGGCCTTGAATTATGGATGTAAGGAGTACTTTTATTTTCTACTATGAGCTTTCAAATAATGCCACAAGGGTCGTAAGACCATGTAAAATTCAGATTAAACTTCATTTCTTTAAGAATCTTTTCTACTTCTTTGCATGATGTCCTGGTACTACGTACAAATGGGCCCACCTGTGTCTTTATTCGAAACTATGATTTCTTCTTCGTCACTAAAAACTGGATGTCATCAGAATTTAACATCTGTTTAATATACTCTGGGGAAAAACTCGTCATAGGGAGGTATTTAGGGAGTTTGTAGGGTGCCAATTCACAACAATAAACCCCGATCTCGGTGTAGTTTCGGTATAAATACCAATTTGCAGTCTTGGCCTGATCTGTTAGATGAAAAATTATCTTCATTTCTTCACTAATTCTAAGTTGTATTGAACTGTTAAGGATGCTCATGGTTGGGTGCAAAAAATCCTCAATAAACTACTTGTAAGAAAACTCTTGTTGTTCTTTCATGACCAATGATGTCTAAAAGATCACTTGTTGTTGATTTCCTGCATCATCAAGCTTTTGCATTGCAAAATTGAATTTATCCACCTAATAGTAAAGGAACATATAGATTAAAATGGCGATGTAATTAAACACCTATTCTGTGGAAAACTTTATAAATTGTTCATGAATTTTGTCAGCCAAGAATTCACTAAAATTGAACACAATGGAAGGCTTAATGTATGTGGAAAATATGGACAGGAAACATAAAATGGGCTCATCAACCCATTGATCATAATAATAACCTATAATATAGGAAATCATGGATATAATTTGTTTGGATTCATTAGGGAAGATGGAGGAAGGTTATGGAGGATTCTTCTTGGGTAACTGGGCATTCTCAGGCAATAAGATCTCAAAGATTCTGGCTTTGGTGGCAAAATACAGCTTCGGATAAAGTTGGGTGAGGGCTTCTAAGGAGAAAGGAGTACTATTTTCCACAGAGGGAGCCAACATTATTTGGCCTATGGACTAGAAATTTATAGTAAAGAGGATGTCATGTGATGGGGCAATGATAGCTCTTTGAGCTGGGACATAACATGCCTAACACTCTCTGGTAACTCAAGGGCTTAGAATGTCAGAGGGAAGATGTCAAGGAAAATTTTAGGGGCGAATTAAGGGGCTTTAAATTTTTAGTGGGTGAATATTTTGTATCATAGTACATTTTTACAAATCGCCTCAAATAGCCCACCTTAATTTAAGGGAGAGGATAAAAAAGGTAAATTTAACCCTTGAAATTAGGAGTTACAACCTTCCATTTGCCCTAATTTAAAATAATAGGTTTTATTTAAGTGAATCTTATGGGCCAAATACCATATTTATAAAAGAGGTATGGTAAATTAATAAAAATATAAATAAATGAGAGATATGGTAAATAAATAAAACATTTGTTATATTTACTCCATAAGTCACCTTATATACATGCAAGGGTGTAAACAAATAAAAATATTAAATAAAGTGGAGGTATGGTAAATAAATAAAACCTTTTTTATACTTACTCAAAAGGTATGGTAAATAAATAAAAATATAAATAAATTAGACGTATGGTAAATAAATAAAACCTCTTTTTATATTTAGTCCATAACCCTCTTTCTATTTAGGAAGGCTCAAAAAAGAGGTTTTATTTAAGTGAATCCTATGGGCCAAATACCACATTTTAAAAGAGGTATGGTAAATTAATAAAAATATAAATAAACGAGAGGTATGGTAAACAAATAAAACATTTTTTATATTTACTCCATAAGTCACCTTATATTTACGAGCACTCAAAAAATGCATTATATTTAGGTGAAACCTATGGGCAAAATACTATGGGCCAAATACCATGGCCTAGATTATTATTAATACCATGAAAAAAATATTATTAACCCTAATATTAGTATTAATAAAAATAAAAATAGCACATGGTATTGACCCATGATAATATCAGTATTCATGAAAATAAAAATGGCATATGGTATTGACCCATGGTATTCACCTGAAATGTAGCCTATTTAAATGGGGAATTCAACCAGCATAGATCGAATTAAACCAACATAGATCCATCTTTACTCTGGATCCACTGAGCCCCTAGAGGGATTAAATATCATGATATGCAAACTAGCATAGAGTGAAAACATATTTGATCCTTCTCGGGGCTTGGTGGATCAAGAGTAAAAATGGATGTTGTATTTTAATGTATGTTAAATATTTTAACTTGGTTAAAATAAAAAATAAAATAAAAATCAATTATTAATTTTATTAATTTTTATAAATTACTAATAGTAATTTTAAGCTCCAGGTTTATGATAACCCATGGTATTGACCCATGGTATTCATGTGAGCATAGACTATTTAAAGGGGAAATTCTATCATCTTAGATCCATCTTAATTCTGGGTCTACCAAGTGCTCAGAGGGATAAATAGATTTCATCCCCTGAGAGTTGTAGATGTGGAGTTAAGATTGATATAGGTTGGTTTTTATGATAATGAAGATATTAAATAGACTTAGGAAATTATATTGTAAAAACATCTTAAGGTGAATGGTTAAAGCTACATTTAGTCACTTCACAAAATTTAGTAAAAAAATATCAATATCTCCATTAATATTGGTTTTTAACTTTTTTTGATTGAACAAAAAAAATTCAAAACAATGAAACCCTATCACTCTTTCCGCATCACCCTCGCAGAAGATTTCTCACCATTTTTAAAACATTCTCAATATGATTTCTTCATGAAAAAGTTTAGGTATTGATGTTGGATTAGTTGTTTGAAAAATAAGCTAGTTGGTACAACCTTTCATCTTCTGTGATATTCTTAGTTTGTTGTAATGATCTATAGGGGTTGGAGCCATTGCACCATATTTTCCTAAAAGGTGGAGATTGTGCACCAAAAAGGAAATTAATCTATATGTTACAATGCTATTAAAAAATGCGATACCTATGAGGGTAGTGAATTATGCTAATAAGAAATTTAGATTGGGAGAGGCGTAATTAAATTTTATTATTTAATTGAAGATTTCCAATTAAAATAATAATAAATCTACATTTATATATTAATTTATTATTTGGAAGGGTTCTCACAATGGTCACTTCTTTCAATTAGACCCCCTTCAAGCCTTTGGGATACCTAATACTTTCTTATATAATATAGTTGGGGTTTGCTACTTGTTGGCTTGGGTAAACAAACTTGATGTGTTTTTTTCTTCTTTTTTTTTATCTCGCAGTTGGAGTCTATGGAATAAGAAAAAAATTTGATAACTTGAAAAAGGTGGTAGCTTGACAAAAGTTGTAGAGAAAAGATTAATCTCTCCTACGTTGATAGAACTCATTGTCAATATCAACACCTACAAGAAATTTTTTCTAGAATATTATCAAAACTAATATAAGGATATGAAAGAGTGTATTGTAAGAACCTTGACAAACACGGCCACTGAAACTTGGAACATTGTTTGTATGAAGAGAAAATTATGTCTCTTTTTTCCAAACATGTATGTTAGTATATTACAGTTTAATGAATATGTTTTCTTATTATCATGTATGGTTTCATACTTTAACAAAAAATTCGCCAAGACTTCACAATGTTTTATTATTCAGTAAAAGATTTGCCAAGATGTTACAGGATTTTATAATTCAGTGAAAGATTATCCATCATTGTACAAGACGATATAATCTGCTGAGAGATTCGCCAAAATTTTTATATATACATATTATATTATTGATAAAATCACCTCCCATTTTTCCTATGTATCATGGGGATTAGCCCATTTATTATACATATAAATTTAGGGTGGTTATTAAAATTTTCCCTAGAAGATGTAATGGGGAAGATTGGACTCCCAGAGCCTAATTTCATCAGTTTTATCTACATGCTTGTCTTTTAACCAACAATATAATTCTAGAAAGTCATAGTCACAATGGGTTTCACTAATCTGATAATCCTTATCAGCCAAAGGGATGTAATCTAAATCTATAGAGGGAAGGATCAAGGGATTAACATGATTATCTTGGCTTTTTCTTTTGGGAGGCATGACTATATCAGTGAAAGCAATAGTAAGAGAAATTGACAAAGAACTTACTGAGAAAATTGTTTGGGTCACAAATTATTAAGTGAAGGAGACAATGGACTGTTAATGGCTGTCTGGCTTTGGTCGTTCGAATATTGTGAAGATAATAATTATGCAAACGCTGTCAAGTTCATAAAATAAGCCAGTAAAAATGGAGGAGAGCGAAAGGATGAGCAGTGAAAGGAAGGAGTGTGATGGCTTTAGAAGTTTTTTAAACCAGTGATATGAAAGTCCCATTGGAAAGGACATGGGACCGTTAGGTTTAACTGGTTACGCGGGAAGTATATATTTAATGTTGAAAGGTCATTTTATCGAGAGTGAATTCAATTGGTTAACGACTAGGTGATGTAGAGGGAGGAGACAGGTGGAGGATACATGATAGGGACACCGTAAATTGAGCCAATGAAAAGTGGTTTCAGAGGGGGTAGTGTAGGTAAGCAGTTTTTTCGAGGGGGGTGTGAAGTGAGGAAATTTTGACACGTAGGGATGGGGGCCAGTGGGAGAAACAACTTTTTGGAACTCCCCCAGGTGGTAAAGGCAGGATGGAGAGGATGAGCTGAAGAATGATACTGGTTGTGGATCATGAGTGGGAGCGAATCTCGATGCCCTGACAATGATGTTCTTTAACCATATAAGACAAAATAGATTTTTCCATTTGAGCCCTTTTAATTTGACTCTAAAATTAGGATAAATATTTAGCAATGAAACATGAAAAATCTTTTATCTCGTAGTGCATATTTTTCCTTTTTACCATGTCCTTATAACTTAGGTTAAAAATGACATAGTCATATATTTACAAAACCATCTATCTTACCTAACCATAACTAAATTAATATTTTTATTCTTCAAAAGGGTGCACTTAGACTAGCAAACAAGCTTGTTTAAACATGTTTACCCATGATTACACTATAAGATTAAACAAATAGCTAGTGATTGTGGCATCTTAAACAAGATGCACATAACATTTATTTACCAATGATGAAGAAAACTAACTACCAATAGTGGCATTTAGACTTGGAACACTTTCAGTATTATTCCTTTTTTTGTTTTTCTTTTTATAGGGTTTTATTTTTCATTGTTTTTCAATATTTTTGTTTTTCCTCCTTTTCTTCTTATTCATACCCTCTTTTCATTTTTTATTAAATTTTTTCTTTTGTTTGGAAATCATTGGTACATTGAAAATTATTTACAATATAAGATCCCTGAGATACAATACTCAATTATCTTGAGATCCTATCAATTATAGGACCCTAACAACACGTAACTGAGTCAGTCACCTTGTAGGCATGATACATTGAACACAACATTTGGGGATATCAACAACTTTATGTTAAGTCCTTGGTTTCAGCTAAGGTGTATATATTGGGTCACGGATACTTGGTAAACCCTCTTGCCTAGATTACGTTTATTTTTTTTTAATTTCTAAAATTAATTAATTGACCATGGAAAAACATCCTTCCTATGGGAATACTACTTAGTAGGTCTTAGGTTTATACCAATGGAAACATTTGCTATGTCTACCAGTCAAGGAAACCCCTATGATGGGAATCAAATTTATTTTCCTTCTTTTGCAAGTATTTATGCTCTATATATGGCAACGTTGTCCCTTCTTGGATTGACCATTGGTTTTCTAGTTTGGTTATTTTTGACCTCGGTGATTCCGAGTGTCCAAAATTATTTTCAACCAAGTTCTCCTCCACCTGAACAACATCAACCTCATGTTGATCTCAAGGTTGACCCCTTGCCTTCCTCACCTATTTCCTCACCCTATTCTTCCTCTTCTCTTGGTGAATGTGTGGATTACAGTAGCCAAGAAGCTAAGAAGAAGAAGAAGAGGATGAAGAAGAAGAAGAAAATTAAGCAAGGTGGAAACTGAGTAGCCATTGTTGTGGATGCAATTGATGTAGAAAAATCTTCCAACCAACCCTGAAAAGTAAAATCCCTTGCATGTTATGTAAGGGAGACCATATTCTTTGGAATTGTCTTGGTATTCCCAAGGTCTTAGAAGTGTGGTCCACAGGTTCATGTCAACCTTTGTCATCAGCCTCTGGCGATCATGCTGGTGATAAACCATCAACTAGTAACAATAAGGTCCATGGGAAAAAGGAAAAAGTCAAATTTCCCTGTAAGTTGTGTGAAGCTAATCATCCCATTCACCTTTGTCCTCTTCTGGATGAGGCTTTGAAACAGTTGGAAAAACTTACAGCTTCCCAGCCTTGTCTTCTGGTTGGTTATTAGAAGATTTCCCCTGATCCTTCACTATTTGGTCAAGTGATTGATCAAAATAAATATTTGGTCAACCATCATCTCTCTGGAAGTGAGTCTCATAAGTCCATTATCGAAAAACCATTGGTTGATAAAAGAGTAGACTTGGCTCCACCTTTAGTTAACTGTACCTTTCTGTTAGAAATTGAGCCTCATACTACTCAAGTTCTTCTGGTTTCTTTAGTTTCGAATGAATAGGAGGGAAATCCTCTCATTCCCGAGGTGCATGAGAGTAGTTCTCCTGTTCCCATGGCATAAGAGGGTAGCTCTCACATTCCTACAACATGCCCTCTAAGTAGTTTAGTCACTTCTTTTAATTGGAGTTGATTGGAAAGATATCATCTTGTGTCTTTTGTGCCTTTCACAATTACAGTATAGGCTTACAATATGGTCGTATCTAACACAGTCATAGAAGAGGGTGCATTTGTTAGCATTATGTCCTCAACTCCTTGGTAAGATTTAGGTTCTACTCTACTTCTCCCTATCACCTAGAATCTATTAGATTTTAATAGAGGAACCAATCGACCATTAGGGATCCTTCCTAAGTTAACTATTACTTTGGGAGGAAGGACTGTCTATATAGACATGATGAGTTTCCAGGGCCCTTTATATTTTAATCTACTCCTTGGCCATGACTATGTTTATGTCATGGGAGCTCTTTTCTATTCTCTCTTTCATGCGATGTGTTTCTTGCATGAAGGAATAATTGTGATCATTAATCAACTTACATTCATTGATCATGAATCAACTCCCAAACAATGATCATCCCTAAATGGTTCTTATATGCAATAAGTATCACCCCTGCCACATGTTAATTATGTGGCCACCTGTTCCATGCCCACATCTACTGATGATATAGTAGGTGATGTATTACGTCATGTACTAGGGGCATTGGATCCCTATTTTTCATTTGGATCCCTGGACATGTATCCCTTCTAGAATGTTGCTCTCCCATCTGATGATAACCTCTTGGAAGCCATGGTCTCTTATAGTCCATGATCAAGGTTCACCATGAGGATAATTCCTTTACTATGTAAACCTCATTAAGAAAAGAAATAGGTCTCCATGAGCATGGCTATTTTCCTGTGTCAAGCTTGTTAAAAAATGAAACAAATCCCCTTACAATTTGAGACGTTGATTAGATCTCATAAAATCTCAGTCGAGACTTTCACTTGATCTCGTAAGTGAACCTTCATTCCATCCACTTGCTAGTAACCAATAGTCTACTTAGGTGAATGAAACGAAGCTTCAAGGGCATGTACCTTGAATTGAGTCATGTTGGGGGCATGTAAACTGATCTCAACCATAGTTATCTTTTTTTCAATCTTGTGAAAAAATGAAACCATCTTCAACTATCCTCAAGCATAGTTTCCCATGTTTCAAGGTTGAGTAAAATTGAAACCATTCCCGCTTTAAATATTATGACTTCCATATTTATCAGCTGACTTTTTCTAGATGAGCCTTAGCTTTTTCATTTTCATCGTCACCATCTCTTTGGCCAATCATACGCTTTCACTTGGTTGTTTACCCTTGCCTAGGGAGCAGCTTCAATGAGTGGTCTTATTAGCTAGTCTCTTGATCTTTAGATGTTTTGAGAAGTTCCATCACCAAAACTAGTTTATCCTTTTATACCACTCATTCCTCCTAAAGGAGTCATATTTAAGCTCTTTTCTGACTGTTAAAAAATGGAAAGATTGTTGAGTACGTGTCATTTCGAACTAGTTAAAGTAAATGAAATGACGTCTACTCTGTATAAGTCTAACCATTTTCTGGACTGAGATAAACTATTGTACGAAAAAGGAATACCTTTGTCGAACATGGCTAAGAGGTTCTCTTGGATATTGTTTTCTACCTTTTCAGGTTTAAGAGACGATTTATGAAAATGAACCTTTGTATTTTTCCTTTCCACTTATCTTTCAAACTCTCTAAACATGAAAAAGATGTCGAGTTTCACCTTCTTTGGACTCATAAAACTTAAACGACCCAGGACTTGTCACCATGATGAGGTCAAGTTCCTCCTTCTGCGGGCTCGTAGAACTTACAAGTATGGGTTCATCTAAAGGGTGAACTTGTATGTCAAGCATATGTTATTCCCTTCAGGATTGCGAGAAAAAATAATGGGTTACTCACTAGAAATGGTGGGGGAAAATGTGAAAGCGATCATCTCTTGTATTTTGCAAAGGAAACATGTTGATCTTGAATATGATAGTCATATGTTGCTCATTTCAGGTTTGGGAAATCCTCACTTAGTCACTTGCCTTCATGGGCTTGTGTTATCACCAAAAAATGTTCACCTAGCTATTTCTAACTAGGTGGATCAAAATACACGAGGTGGATTTAATTTTACCATAGTAAAATCACTTTCACTGTGGAAAATACTTTAGTAAACCACTTTTATTAAATTATGTTCTAATTTAAATAAAAATCCCCATGAGAATAATTAGATAAATCATTATTTATTTAATTTCATCTAGGATTTATTATTAAATCATTATTTAATAATTATTCCTTGTCCTACTTGACTAAATCCCTTAAGAATATTTAAATAACTCATTATTTATTTGAATTTCCTTACTTATAGTATTAGAATAATTATTAAATCACCATTTAATAATCATTTTGTTTTCACAACTTTCTTGTTTCTCGTGAAATAGTCAATAAATCATTTTAGTTGTTAATTATCTCTAAATAAAGAAATTTAACCATTTTAAATTTATTTTCTCTCTCCAATAAATATAATAAAGTATTACAAGTCGTTAGATCTGAATTTGGTCAATAATATTATATTATTCTCCACTTTCGAGATTAACTCCATACTTTTCTATATAAAGGAGTTTTTTTCATTCATTCCTCATTATGATCATTATCTTCTTCTTCTTTTTTTTATAGAGGAATCGGCAACTGGAGCAGCCTCGTAACTCGCATAACACAGGGTCGATTCTGACTGCTACCACTATAACCCCTGGGAAAGTTGCCCGCCCCTCTCCACAGCTCTAGGCTAGTCCAGGGGATTTGAACTCGTGACCTTCAGTACAGAGCCTTCCTTTCTAACAAACTTCACCGCATTGTGATTACCAACTCGCCTACCCCCGTGGGGCTCTTACTATGATCATTATCATCGTCAACATTATCGTCATTTTTCTTGAGCTTCCACTCGAGTTCTTCCCTTTTTTTTGGGTTTTTCACATGATTGAGAGAGATAATTTATTTCTAAAGCATCAAGGATATCAAAGGACCCATCCCATAGAAGGGGACTTAGAGACCAATATGTAGATCTCTTCGTCAAGTGTTATCAATAAAGATTTATATTTTTTAAATTGTCTTTCCACTAGGTTATTATTCTAGATATATCATTATGCTGCTATTTGTTTCAGATCTTGTTTCCTTTTACTGCAAATTTTCCATTTGTGTTGTAGATCTAGAATGACAACATCCACTAACTTGTTGTTATTGTCACTTGTCATCTGGTGACTTAAGTTAAGGTTTTTGGTAAGTATTCCACAATTTTTCATACTAACAAATGGTGACTCCACTGGTTTAATAACTAAGTTCTTGGGTGACTGAAGTTTCAAAAATTTCAAGGTTTATTCAGCCATTTTTTAGGCCTCAATTTTATTTCCAATTTTAAGCCTTATTTGGTCTTATTTTTCAGATTCTCAAGGGTTTTTGGTCTTTTCTGTAAGTCACAGGTACAATCTGAATAGGAGTGAAAACATCTGTCTGAAAGTTGCCGGCCAAGACAAGTGGGAACAAAGCGTACTTTTTTTCCTATTTTGTGTGCTCCCTTTGTCAAGAGCACACGTTTTACCCCATAAACTATGCTAGCTCTGGAAACAAGTCAGTGCATGCGCTCTGAAGTTTTTTTAAAAAAGTTTTCAATTTTTTAATAGTTTGTCTGAAAGTGCTATCTACAGACTCATTTGGGTTATTAAATTCTGTTAATTGGTCTCCCTTAGGCATGGATCCACTTGTTTTTTCCATTTGAGGAAGAAAATACCCCCCTAGGTTTTTGAGTACTCCTCCACATTGGTAAGAAGACACTTGTTGAGTGAGGAGTCTAGGGTTTTCAACATTTTCAACTTACGTTTTTTAGATATGATCCATTACTTTTGAGATACATTGGATAGGATTATTTTTCCTTTTCTCACTTTAGAGTTTGGGTTTCCCTTTTTCCCTGTAGGATCCCCTTGAGCATCCTAGGTCTCATAGCTTCATACATGTCCTTCAAAGCAATTGTTACCTTTGATTTTTTTTGTTTGTCTGCACCATTTTTAGCAGCTTAGAGCCTTTAAATACTAGTCCCTTGACATCAGATCTTTTTGGCCTATTTATGTGTCTTTGAGTAACATGTTCACCTTCTCTTGCTTAGTTTCTCAGTCTCCCTTGTGGGTGGGGTTGTGTATGCTTGATTGACTGTTTAATTTTCTACCATTTCAGATTCATTTACATTATTTCAGCATTTTACTTTCAATGGCATCTGACATAATGAAACATTATTAATTAACTCATCCAGTTAACGCAATTTTTAAACAAACTCACACCTTAAGTGAACGAGAGTTTGGTTAACACCGGTAAGACAAGACATTAAACACTACACCTTAATAAAACAACACACATAGATTAAACCCACTTACAACCTTTGTAGTATAGGGGTAGCGTCAGCGAGATAGGCTTCCAATAACACCCATTGGACACTTTTCATTGAGACATATAAGTTTTCATATTAAGGAGCTTAAAATCCTTCACCATACAATGGTCAAAGCTGGAGTGCGTCAAAAGCCCAATTCAGAGGGGGTTATGCTAGGTCATTGTGCAAGCAATTCTCCTCATGGCTACCCAAACCATAATAGGGAATTTCATGTGGTAGATGACTACCAAGAATCTCAAGACTCGACCACCCCTATGGGATGAAGGTAACCATAGTCACCAATCTTAGGAAAATACCTTATAGGACTCGTTGTGGGAATTAGTTGGTCCTCTACCCCACCTTTCTCTTGACAACTCTTCTTGCAGGGATGAGATTCTATCAAGTAAGAAGTTCTTTGGAAGGTCATCTAAAATATTATATTTAGCATTGTTTGAGGAAATCACCTATAGCTATAAGTATTTTTATTTGATAAGATGTTTTTTCTTGCATTTAGAGTAACATCATTAAAATAATTAGTTTACACTTGGCAGCACTATACTAGGTGTTTTCTTGATGTTTGTTGCTATTTTATTCCTATCATTATCACTTAGTCTATAAATCATAACACCTCCATGGTTTTTGTTGTATAAAAATCGAGGGCTTCAACCTCAGTTCCTATTATGCCATATCACTCCTTCCCGTTGGGAGCGAGTTCATCCTCCTAGTCCTCCATCGAGTCATCACTCTAATTCTGATTTTGATTCTGATGATTCATCCTTAAATTTCATGCTCCATCATCCTCATACAACCATCGTGTTAGGCACCAATGCAGGTGCAGGAACCCAGGGTGGTAACCCAGGTGCCAACCAGGGTACCCCCATTAGTGGAACCTCAACCAGTGTGATCACTCTAACTCCTTTACTTTCATTTGTTGTTGGTGTAAGTCTCCTAGATTTTAACTAGCTTTTCAATGATGCTCTTATTCAAAATACCACATGGAAAACAATTCCTACAAACATCCCCTCAGACATCTCGAAGTTTGAGGGTAATCCTAGAGAATACTCAACCAGTCATGTTTTCTCCTTTCATATCTAGTGTTCAACCAATTCTATTACCGAGGACTCCACTGATCTTCTGTTGTTCCAATGTTCACTCACTGGGGCTGTTGTGAAGCGGTACATAGACCATCCTAGGGAAACCCATTCCACTTTAGAAAACTTTGCCACAACCTTTCTTTCAAATTTCCAGTTACATCTTTGTTATGATACTGGCGCTGAACGTTTGACTTCATTCTGTCAAACTTATACCACACACCTTTCTGACCATGTTCAAGAATGGCTTAGAAGGAGGAGCATCTGTTGAGCTCCTAAATTCAAAGATTGAGTCTATATGGATTTGTTTCTTAGATTGTTGTTGGCCCCCATTGTGAAAGATTTTTCTTCTCATTTTCCTCAATCCAAGGAATAAGCTCTCTAGATAGCTCTCAAATTTGACCTGATTTATGTCTAGTTAGGTTATGTTTACACTGTCATTCTGATCTACCTTGACCTGGTGTTGCTAGTGCGCTAGGGGCATCTCATGTCACTGATGGAATTGTTTGAACTCTTTCACACCTCCAACCATATTCTCCTCCATAGATGATTTATGGTCAACCTCAGGGAGGGACCATTCCCACATACAATTATCCCTCCCCTAATCCTTATCAAGTCACTCCTTATCTAGGTCCCAACACATTATATGCATATCCCAATTTGCATCAATCGATGCTAGGTATAGCTTGTTGCACCTCCTACTTATACCAATGTTTCCCCATCTCCATATTATCCATATGCACAACCTAGCACTAAATCTCCTTTTTCACTGACACCTCAGCCCCTGATGCCTGTTCCCCCTCCACTGCAACAAGCACCTCATCCACAAGGAAAAGTGTACACTTAGTAGAGTGGTCCCATCCCTCGAATCCTAAGAAAAATAATAAGGGGAAGGGAAATAGGAACCAACAATACTAAGGTAATCAAGGCAACCAGGGTGCTCAACCCAATGGCCCTCAGGGTCCTCCAGCTATCCCTAGAAGCCAGCAACAAGGCAGTCAACCCAAGGAGAACAAGGGTATTTGTACGAACAAAACTTACGCTTGTTGTGGAGTCTATGATAATTATACTCATGAGTGTCCCTTGTTACCTTAGATGTCCCAAGTATGTGAATCTCAAACATCTTCTTGAGGATCACAACCTTCCTCTCCTCCTCCCCCTCCTACTTCATCATAACACATTGTTCTTACCACCCCTTTTACTCACGAAGGGTATATAGATGCCTAACCTCCACAAGGTCAAGCTGCCCATCTAGCTCCTCCATCTAGTCACAATGGTTATTAGATTCTCATGATGAAATCTGATGAGGTGAACACTGAACAAGTCAACATCCAGACTCGATTACTTCAATATGGCAAGCCACCTACAAAGTCTGCGACTTAGTCCCAACCCAAAATGTCTATCGAGCCTCTATTGACACCCAATGGTACCTTACAAATCCCTCAACTTATGATTGAAGTCATACCCAAGATCCCCAAGGTTCATTACTTCAAAATGATGCTTATGCCAACGCTGCCCATACATATAGCATAGTAGATCACTTGACACAGTCTCCTATTATTATGTCAATGTCCTCTAGATGTGCCCATCACAATGAAATTATCTACTATATTATTTAGGAACCATAGATACTGAATATGATCAGATGATTTCCTTCCATGTTGACATGTATGATGGCCGCTAGTGTTTGGAAAAAAATTTGTTCCCCTGACCTATCTCTGTCCACCATCACTTTGCAGGCATTGGATGGTGATCCTTCATAGCCCCTTGGCTTATATCTCAATTGCACCGTAACAGTTGACGGTAAGACTATCTATATTGACATCAAAGTCATTATTGCTCCCCTTGACTATAAAATCATTTTGGATCATATTTATACATATGTCATGTCATCTTTTGCCTCTGTGATTCACCGTAGTATGTGATTTCCCCACAATGGAAAGATCGTTGTCATCGATCAGTTGACGTAATATGATCCAAAAACCCAGACTTCACCATAAACCAACATCTCGTCCATGGATGACAATAAGACTGTCTCATCTGTTTCTCCCAGAGTCTATAAATATTCCTCATTTCTTTGTGCTTACTATGGTCGAATACCTACTCCTTCTGAGCCTATATCATCAAGTGTTTGCATGCTCCAAGCACCGCAGGCTTCCCACAAATGGGCCTCTATGTCTGCATGATAGTTTTCACATTCACAACCTGTTGTGCCTGAATCAACCACCCCTAATGGTACAACTCATCAAGGACAACCTCCTTTTATTGGTGTCTCTCCTAAGCCTTTTCATCCTAGTTCCATTTCCCCAACACTTAACCATGCAGGAGCTTTTCCTCTAGTTCATTACCCTGTTGGTCACATATCATTCTTGTTTCCACCTCCTAGATTTTATTCTACACTAGTCATGGCTACGTTGAGTCTACCTAATATCACCCTCGGGACCTCATTCTGGTACATTAACCCCCCTGCAAACACTCCACCTCATCAGTTAAAACCTTACACGTCTTTGACCCCGGTCCAACTAGTCATTCCTACCCATACCTTTGCTTCAGTTACAGAACAACCTCGGTAGGAGCCTACTCCTATTGTGAAAGCATATGGCGAGGGGGTCAATGCCTAAAAGAAGGGATCTCAAGACAAGGCTCCCCTAGCAACTCTAGCTGCACCTAAGCCCCAAATACTCTTCCTCCTTGTGCTTTGTGTGATGTTGTTGGTCATGCCATCAATAATTGTCGTGAACTGCCTCACATTAAATAGGTTGTCACTGATACCTTGCTTGATCCTAACATCTCCGAGGTCAAAGTTCCCTTTCTTGAATTGGCTAAGAGAATCTGTTCATTATGCACAAACCACCATTGTGCTTTGTGTGATAACTACGACCATTATTCCTATGACTATCCCCATCTCAAATATTTTCGTGATACACTTCAAGTACTTAACAAAAAAGAGGTCGCTCGTACTAAGTCCCTGTTGGGATCAAGATCCCTCAAGGATAGTTTTGGGGTTAAAAGCCCATGTTTTGGTCAAATTTTGTAAGAAACTTGTAAAGACTCTACATTTTGTTTTTGCGGAGTGCGAAGGTGTCATACGTCATAAAGGGTTGTTCGCCCTTAGTTTTGTAAAGTAAAGTTGGATGTAAAAGATCTACCCATTGTCCCCGGACCATGGGATTGTCTAAAAAGAGCCAATCTCTAAGTAGTTTTAGAGACACGCAATGTAAGAGACTGATAGCTCTGAAGTAAGAAGTCTAAGCTTCAAGTCATAGCGTAGGTAGATGCTCTGTAGCTAAGTGCATAATGACCTATGGTAGAAGTCTGCGGTTGAGTGTGTGGACCCCTATAGCTGTGTGCACAGGGTGGCTAGAGTTTGTAATCACTTGGAAGATATCAATAAAGAGAAATATTATTCAATTTCTATTCCTTTGTTTTGTTGATGCATCTTGATATGTTATGTATGAATTTCCTATATTATGCTTATATGATGTGTGAATGAATGTAATTACATTGGAAAACTGAATGCAATTAAGGATATCTATTTATGTAGTGTTAACTATAACTATTTGATAAGATAAGCAAGTCACTTAGATTGATTTGGGAATCTTCATGGTACACTGCTATAGCAGCACGAAAGTACCTAAGCTGTCGGTTAAGGCTGCACAAAGGTCGATTGTACCCTTTTGCCGAGGTATTGAAGGGCATAATAAGGGGTTAGTTGGCAAGCCTTAGAGCTAAGTGACCTACACGAAGGCAAGGATAGAGGGAATTAACCAACATCACAACCATCTGAGGGTGCAAAAGCTTGGTTCGAGCATCCCCCTATACTGCTTCAGGTGAGACTTCAGTCCGTGCTCCATGGGCTGATGCCGAAAAGGCCAGTAGTGTAGGGATTTCTTGGGCCAATTAACATTGAACCTAGGTTAGGCCCCACTCAATCCATCAAATGGTTCTATTGTTGGGACCAGAATCTACGTAAGAGATGTGTGATGTTGTATCACTGGAATCTGACTAAGAAATAGCTTGGAGACTAGTTGGATAGGAAGATCCACAAATGCATGGCGTAGGAGAACAGAAACCTGCGACTGAAAAAGGAACAATGGCTGGACAGGTACCTATACAGAGAGATCCACGAGATCTTTCTCTGCTCCTTTATGATTGCACTATACGAGTGAATCGTACAACTAGTAGATAGCCAAGGAAGGTGGAAACTTGACGGTCATATTGTGTGGACCTCGAAGCTAGTGCGAAGGTTGGAAGCATCGGAGGATAAGATCGCCCATGCTGTTAATCATTAGCTCAATCATGTTAGACGAGGATTTGTAACTGAATTAGCAGTTGACAACTCAATCAGCTACAATGAGGTGGAGTGACACTTTTTCAAAGGATCGTGAGGTAAGTACTTGAAATCTTTTAATACCTGGATTAAAATGCTATTGTGTGAAAAATGGGTTATGCAGCTACCTTGATTTTCAGAGCTACGCAAAGCGGAAAAACTTACAGAAAAGAAGGAAAAAGGGATCCTAAATATAGTATGTTGATTTCACCTCCGCAACGTGATGAGAAAGGGATAGTGCAGGTTTCTTTGCAAAGTTATGTTCAATTAATAAGACAAGGATTCCCATGAATACCACCTCCACCCATACCACCTCCACTGCAGTTTAGTATGGAAAATTTAGTGAAGTTACCTTTGTTCAAAGGCTTGGGTAATGAGGACATGGCATTACAAATGATAACATGAAGAATGTGACATTGGTTAGCGCTCTGCAGGATCTCGCGTTAACCTAGTATATCAATACGCTAATGATAACCCAAATTCTGGAGTAGAAGACATCTAGAAAACACTGAATAGAGAATTCAGTAGGCCTAAATCAAAAGTATAGTTGATTTTAGGGTTCAAAGAAATCGTGATGCAACTAGGCAAGACACCTTGGGAACTCAATTAGAGGTTAAAGTGTACAATCCACTAAGATAAAATGAGCCTAACAGATGGACAACATCGCGAGTTGTTTGTGGCTTCACTCCTGCCACACCTAAGGGTTGCATTGTCGCAACAGAAGATAAAAACTCAGGCAGAGGCCTTGGATATCGCCATGAGGCTAGGTGAAACATCGATGAAAGATCCAAATCTAGGGGTTCAGTAGATCCAAGCACAGTTGAAAAACCTTCGCCTTGAAATGCAAAGCTTGAAGCAAGATAGAATAGTTTGGCCAGAAGTGCACGAAGAGGTATGGTGTTTGGAATGGAAGGGTTAGGGGCATGAAAAATACCATTGCCTGATCTTTGCAAACTACCTGGCAAGAGGAGGGCCAATGCCTTTAAGGCTGGAAGGTTAGGAAGGACCAAGCATGGGGCCTACATTATGGTGCGCTATATGTTAGGTAGCAAGAAAACATTCCAAGGATAACTTTCATTTGCTACAGAAGTTTGTACAGACACAGCAACAACTATTCTGCAACTTCTGTAGATCAGTAAGGCATGATGAGCGCAACTATAGAAGCTATGAGTTGATGATGGATAAAACACCTACCTATAGGGTATAGGCAAAAACGTGGCCCCTGAGCAGAACGTGGGGATGGCCTGAACAAGATTTTAGGGGTGAGGACGAGGTTGAGGTAGAGGAGAACCTGGCAGAGGTCAGGGATAGTTGATTTGCTACAATTGTGGAGGACTAGGACATTATGCCCATGATTAGACTAACCCAACATGTCCTTCGTGCAAGTATTCCACTTTATTTGATTATGAAACAAAAGACTGCCCTACACTGATAGTAAGGATATGTGACAAAGGGGCGCTACCACCTCCACTGACTTAGAACCTGCAGATGATGAGGCCTGGGCCACGCAAATAGGATCCAAATGTTAATATAGTGCTCTGAAGTGGAGTTGCAATAGGAGATGACAAGGGGAACCAACCCAAAGGTAGCACATGGGTGCACAAAGCTCCGATGAAGGAGGCAAAGTTAGATTTTCCGTGCGCACAAGAAACCTTCATGGAAGTAAAGAAGAGATTCGCTAAGTCCTCCACCTCAGGAAGCAAACATAAGCCTGATCAGGAGATGGACCTTTCTATGCTTACAACCTTCTTGGAGACTTGCATGAAGCTACTATGTGATAGTAAGGATTTGAAGGGGCTGCAGGAGCTCATAAATAAATGCAACGGAAGCACTCCTGCTGAGCCTTGCATAGTACGAAAGCTTGGTAATAATAAAACAAGAACGGAACAGGAGATGAGACTGAAAGTGCAAATAGGAGAGTATGAGATGGATTAGCTTATCTTGGACCTAGGTTCAGACGAGAACGTCCTATGAAAACAGACTTGGGAATGAATGGGAAGACCTACGCTGTAGTAGTCTCCGATTCAGCTAAGGATGGCGAAGCAGAAGAAGATCATTCCCATGGTGCAGTTGTAGGGGGTGACTATAGATATTGAATGTGCAAGCACACTGGCAGATTTTGAAGTGATAGAAATTGTGGATGAAAACAATCCCTATCCTACACTCATGGGAATTGATTGGGCTATTGATTGAATGAGGTAATCAACTTAAAGAAGCGAAAGATGATATTTGAGAAGAAATCACTTCGCCTAATAGTACCCTTAGATCTTGCTGAACGATCGCACTATACTGAAATAGTATGCAATTATGAGAGCGATGATGATCTGGAATGTATCTATAATATAACAAAGCAAGACCAAGATTGGGTGAATCCCACCACGAATGGATGAATTACATGGGATCACAAGAGTTCCCACACCTTGGACTCTGATGAAGAATTAGAGCACTAGCAGAATTGGTTACATGAAGTAACCACACTAAGTTGTAACATGATGACCCGGTTGCTACACCATGTGTCGTCAGTAGTATGAAATCTACCTACTTGTTATGTTCTGAATGATGTAGATATTTTTCTGGATGCATTTGAGAGAGAGGTACCAGTAAGAAGCACTTCTAGGTATTGGAATAGGTATTGCACAGTACACCTGCAAGATGATGGGGTATGAACAAGGGAAGCTTTGATGATTGGTGTGAATGTAGAATAATGATGAGGACATGATTTGGGAAGCCAAAGGTGTGAATGATAAACAAGTATGATGGGCAAGCTGATCCCCATGCGCACTTGGCCAAATGGGCTCAGGCTTATGGAGAGAAGCCCCAACCTGAATGGGTGCACTTGTTCTCTCATACCGTAGATATTGTCTTGATGAACTGGTATGTAGAAATAGAGCTCCTCCATGGGATAGGTGAATGGTATATTCTGCGCGAAGGTTTCATACTGACATTCGGTTTTGAAGACGTGTTTGACAGTATTGATGAAGTGCTACAAGAGGTGAAAGAAACAATCTTTAGGATACTGCAGGACCCTTTAGACCAGATTCAGCCTGAATGGGCTACTCAACTAAGCCATGCATTAGAATGTTATAATGTAACAGCTAAGGAAGAGGAAAAGGATCTGTGAAATATTAACATCCCTCAAACAAAAGGTCACCATGAGGTTGAAGGACTGCAGGTTGAAAATTTGGATATAACCGTGTCACTGAAAATGAAACAAGTGAACATTGGTAGGGAAGTAGAGCGCAAATTCACAAAGATTAGAGATTATTGAGACGATGTGACAATGAATAAAGTAGTTGAATCGCTTTGCGAATACTAGTACTAATTCCCTACCAAGTTTACTGATCTAAAAGGGATAATCGAGGACCTAGGCATTATGAAAATCACGTTGAAGCCTGACACAAAGCCAGTTAAGCAATGGCCTTACCATCTCAATCCGAAGTACAAGGAAAAGGTCCATTTATAGCTACATAAGATGCTCATGGTAGGCTTTATTGATCCTATGGAAGAATCTGTCTAGGTAAGCCCAATGGTGGTATAGGAGAAGAAACAGAAGGATGAAATAAGGATATGCATGGATCTCATAACGCTGAACGACGCTTGCGTACATGATCCTTTCCCGACTCCATTCACTGATGAAGTTTTGGACAATGTAGGTGGCCAGGAGGCATATTCCTTCATTGATGGGTTCTCAAGGTGCCACTGATCAAAATTGCACTCGAATATAGGAGCAAGACAACCTTCGTGACTGAGTGGGGTTGCTTTAGTACACTGTAATGCCATTTGGGTTGAATAATGCACCTGCGATTTTTTCGCGCGTAATCATTGCTACGTTTAGAGAGTTTATTCATAAGTTCCTGAAAGTATACTTTGATGATTGGACTATGTTTGGGCAAGTGAAATGCCATGTAGCAAGTTTGCCCCTGATGCTAGATACCTGTTAAAGATATCATATCGCACTCAATTTGAAGAAGTGCTTGTCTTGTGTTCCTTTTGGGACCCTGCTTGTTATCGAGAAATATAGTGTCTATACAGAGCTACTAGTCCCACTAAGACAGGTAGTTATCTTAGAAACAA
>APFE031286874.1:12565-25139 GCA_000404065.3 Pinus taeda
CCTTGATCAATACTGCAGTCGCCAAATCCTCAAAATGTCAATGCGGCCAAAAGTCCTGCGACAATTATACCCTGGTATAGGAACCCTTCATAACGCTTCTGGTCTGGTGGATCTGAGAGATCTGAATGGCAGATTGGGTAGCGCTGGACGGCTGAACTGGCTGCTTTGGCAGATCTGATGAATCTAATAGATCGGAACTGGCTGATTGGGACCGATGTCTACTGCTGCTGCACTCCTTTGCTCACGCGGATCTGGAAGAGATGATGAGTAAAAAGGAAACTAGGGTCTTGAGGAGTGTCAGGTGCTACAGATCGCAATAGATATAAGGGTCTGGCAGTAGTACTCGGCCCAATGTTTCAGGGCTTTAACTAAGGAGGGTCGACCATACCCTTAGCCGTACCACCCGACTACCCTATCGTATGGGTGAGTAATCTCTCCGAGTGTTGTTATCGATGTACTGCAGCCGCAAGATGGTCGCTGGTTTATCTATGGTGAGGTTTTCAGGGAGCCTATGGGGCTTCCGATATACCCAGAGGGTACGTGGAAGACAGTCCGTGCACGGTTCTGTCTAATGCGCTACTACTCGAAGGGGTACCCACAGGGGTTATAAGGGAGTCCAATAGATGTGACCACCTCTTGTATTTCCTACGTGCATGCCTCCCAAAATCCGCAGATTTATGCGCTCAACGACAGATCCCGTGGTTTAAAGACGCCGGAACACGTCTCGAGCCAAATTTTTTTTTTCTACTAAATGGAGATCCCACCGGCCCTGGAAAGTGCTCTGATACCACTTGTTATGCTCTTAACCTGCAAATGATACCCAAATATAGAATATGCGAAGAAAAGAGACCCAGAATACAGAATAAGCGAAGAAAAGATACCCAGAACACAGAATAGCAATGAATTTATTATTCAGAGAGTAATGTTCACTTGCCTCTTCGAGGGGGCAACCTCCAATAGAGCAGAGCTCGATTATAAAATAAGACACGATGCTCCTCGCAGGGAGTTTCTATCCTTTATATATGACTCATACATGCAATACCACGGGCCAATACCACGTATTACTAATACCATCTATCTAATACTACGGCCCATTTGCAACTAACTGTGGTTCCGTTATTAATTTCGGATTAACCACTTACAATTATTAATATGGGCTTTATTGACTCTTGACTATGACGTGGTCCCATTACATAGATAAGGGGGTTAGGGTGGGACCCTAACACAATGAGTTTCCCAAGAACTATGTCCTTCATATTTGACTGCCATAAATTTAGTTCCAATTGTCCTTCATGTTTCCCTATGGTGATGTCACGAGCTCTTGCTTCTAATTCTTTTCCTCTTCCTTGGAATTCCTTCTTTCAACTTCCTCCACTTCTTCAATGAAATAGATTTCTTCTCTATCTTCCTTTTTATTTCCCTTCTTAATCTTAGGACAATCTTTCTCGTAATGTTCATAGCATTGATTCTTAGCTAGGTTCTTCTTTACTTTCAAAAAATGTCTGGATACTTTTTCCCCCAACCCATTTTCCTCTATCTTGCATAGAAACCACAAGTTGTTGAATGGGATAACCTTTATCCTCATAGATATTCGTCACCTTGTTCATCAGTTAGTGAATTTAGAACAAAAAGACTATTTCATCTGAAATCATCTCTCCCAGATTGCAGTTGAGATCTTATGAAGATAACCCTTCATCCTTTGATACCTTCAATTTGTGTAGATCAAATCTAAGTGATGTGACCTTCTTTATCGCATCTTCATAGAATAGTTATGCCAGTTTATCATATATCTCTTTTGATGTTTCCAATTTTGCTATGTAGCGAATGAGGGAACCCTTGACTAATTTCATAAGAATCATTTGATCCCTTTCCATGTATTTAGATAATGCTTGACCTTCGGATAGTTTGGAGATTTTTCAATGACTTCACTTTCTTTGAGGACTATTTCTATCCTCATTTTCTGTGCAAGGAAGTTCAATGACCCAACCAACTTATAGCTCTCCTTGCAAAATGAAGTCATTTTTTCAGATTTTGATTATAGAATAAAATATACTTTCTTGACAAGTGAAGATGAAATCTTCAACTTTATCACTTTGATGGTGGTTGAATGATATGTATTAGTGCCCCCTTTTCAATGATCTTCTTCCAAATGAAAATCCCTTCTTCAACAAAAGGAGATTGCTCCTTTTATGATGAGAACGCCTTTATATCTATCTCCTAATGGTGATTGATGAGGATGTTTTGATGCTTCCTCAGATGATCTCCTTCAAGGAAAAGGAGGGGATCCTTGCTTCAATGAGAGGGAACTTGCCTTATATATTTTGAAGATGATGAAAATGCCTTTTAGTCTTCTTTTTCTTCAAGATACTTCGAATTCTCAGTGGTTAATGAGTGCAGATCAGAAATGCTTTTAGGCTTACGAATTTCTCCAAGATGATGTGTTACTTGTCCTTAAAGTGCTTATCTTGGTTGTCTATACTTTGGGATACCTTTATTTGTAGATTTCTCCGACTTAATTATGGTCTTTGTGGTATTTTGACGGTGACTAGAAGATCCAAAACTTTTGCTGGTGTAGACTTACAGTTGCCTTGATTTGATTGATGATCCCAAGATTTCCTTTTGAAGTAGAGTTCTTCATAAATTTAGATCTCGATTTCACTTTGATATCATTCAAATTGCTTTGATTCCTTCCTTGAAACTCGCTCCTTGAGTGTCTCTTTGATTAGAAACACTTCCTTAACTTTCACCTTAGCTCTGATACCATGTTGAGAAATTTAGGGCATCATGAATAAGGTGATTTCTCTTCCTTAGTAACTGCTTGTGGGTATTTTTACTTCATTAGATTAAGATCTTCTCTTTGCTTAAGTTATTAGTTTTCTTCTTCATCAAACAACTACCAATGCATGAACATAAATAGACAAGAGACACAAAATGTAGGCTATGATCCAGGGTCAAAACCTCTCCCTTTGAGAGGAAAACCCGCACAAATTATTCTTATAGAGATTCCAATTGAATAATACCAAGACCAAGACACGAGTCCTCTTCCTCCTTTCTCCATTTCTTATGCTCTCCTTCAATAGTAGTACCGAATCATAGTCACATCGAGACCTTCTTCATGCAATAACCTATGACCTAGTCACATACTTGTGACCTTCTTCCTAAGTGACGCTGATCTCTTCTTAGCTAAGAGACAAAGATTATGCAAAGGAATTTTTTTGTGATACAATGCCATGATAGTGAGGAGACGTCATTGTAGTATCACTGAAACTTAATCTACCTTTATCTTCTCTAATCGGTATTGAAATTATACGAAGATTTTGCACATGCTTATCTAAGCTTCTTCCTGAATTGTCACTGTGACTTCTGAACTTGTTACTACAATGGATTACTGAATTTTTGAGTATTATCCGAACTTATATTCACCACCACATCCCTTCTGAAACACAGAGAGACATCCGAAATTTTCACTATAATCGCCATCCGAAAATCTCAAAGATATTCTAGGATTTTTTTATGTATAATATGAAAAGTCTGCCCTTGTATATATAGTATTTTTTCCTATAAATAAGTCGATGTTTTCATATGAATATGTGTGTCTTTATTTGGAGAGCCGACATGAACTCTTTTCTTCCTCTTGAAGCCAACATGAAGAGTAGGACTTGTTCTTGTATTTGGAGGGCTGCTAAATAGTTCTATAGACTCATATATATTTGTAACATCCCAAGAAGAGCTCTTCATACATGAAATTAATTCTTTTACCAATTCCTAAAGGCTCACAATGGGAGCCACTAACAAATAAAATATCTTTCTCATGAAACCCATGAAGCATGCCTTACAATAATAATTTTATTTTCTTCTTTACATCATTTACAAAAATCACAATTACATGTCATTATGAAGACCAAACCTAGATAAACTTTCATTAAAGGAGTCTCCATGGGTTTGTACCTATCCATTGAGAAGCTGTAAAGTATCTCCTTTGCATACTTTCCCTGAGAGGCAAAAAGTTCCACATCACCTCACCCTACTTCCAATCCGAGGAAGTATTGCATGAGGCCCATCTCCTTCATCTCAAACTCTCTTGCAAGGTCCTCCTTGCAAGATATGATCAACTGCTCATCACCAGTCAAAATCGAGTCATCAACATATAAAACAATAATAAAAAATTTACCTTCTACTAAAATATGATAGAGGTTTTTATCCGCTTCACTTTTGGTGAAGCCCAAATTGGTGAGATAGCTATCAATCCTAGTGTACCAAGCATAGGGTGCTTGCTTGATACCATACAATTCTCGCTTGAGTCTGCACACATGAGAGTCTCAATCAAAAGTCTCAAAGCATTCTTTTTAATTGATATACACCTCCTCCTCAATAACTCCATTGAGGGATGTTGTTTTCACATCCATCTGGTGGATATATCACCCCATCTGTGCAGCCAGAGCAAGATTGATCTAATGGATGAGTACCTTGCTAAAGGAGCAAAGGTCTCCTCATAGTAAATCTAGTCAACTTGAGATTACCCCTTGGCCACAAATATGGCCTTCTAATTTTCTATGCTTCTGTCTACCACCTACTTCACCTTGAAGATCTATCTCAAACCCACAACTGATTTGTTTGTGGGTCTTGGGACCACTTACCAAACACTTTTATTTACATTGGATTCTTACTCCTAAACCATTGCATCAACCCATACCGGTTTCTCTATGGCTTCCTCAAAAGAAGATTGCTTAGTCTCTACTAACTTAGTTATTAGAGCCATGTAGCTAGTGTACCAATATGGTGACCTTCTCTACCTACCCTAATTTGAAGGAGCACCCACATTCTCCCTTACATCCTACAAAAGTCTTTGATCTTCTTTGGTCCTTTTCCTACCTTCTCTGGATGGCTTTGCTTGAGTGGCTGCATCCACTCTCTACTCCTCAACTTGTGGATTCTCCACAACATCTTGAGGCTCCTCCTTTCGAGATAAAAGCTCCTCCTCTTGTGGGATCTGAAGCTCCCTCTCAAGAGAGAACTGCATGGCTTTGTCTTCATCAAATTTTACATCCCTTTGCACAACTGTCATTCTGAGGGATGGAAAATACATACATTAGTTGTGGGTAGTTTTTGTGTAACCCACAAATACCCCCAACTCTATTGTCGGATCTAGATTCTTCCTTGATTCTTTGGATACATGGTAGTTAATAGAGGCTCCAAAAATCCTGAAGTGTGACACATCTAGCTTCCTCCCCAAGAAAGCCTTCTTCGATACGGTCATGCTAAGAATCTAATGAGGACTCATGTTATACAAATAGATGGTTGTGTTGTATGCTTTAGCCCACAAGTGAAGAGGTAGGTTTTGGTCGTGCAACATTACCCGTGCTACTCCCACAATGCTACAGTTCTTTCTCTCAGCCACCCCATTCTGTTGAGGGTTGTGGGGTGTTGTAAACTCTCATCAAATGCCTTCTTTTGCACATAAATTTTTAAACTCATTCAACACACACTCACCTCCATTATCGCTCCAGAGAGCCTTCACCTTCTTGCCCACTTCTTTCTCCACCAGTGCCTTGAACTCTAAGAACTTGGATAAAGTCTCATCCTTCTTCCACATGAAGAAGATCCAACACTTTCGCGAGGTCATCAATAAAGATGAAAAAATAGTTGTGCTTGGTAGTGGAGGTTGTCGAGATAGGTCCACAGACATCAAAATGGATCCTTTCAAGGAATGCATGTACTTTGTTGTCTCGATCATGGAAAGTGGCTTTTGTGTACTTCCCTAAGGTACACCCTTTGCATGTATCCTACTGCTCTAGTGCTCCTTTGAGGATACATGTGATAATCTACTGCATGATATTCAAAGCACCATGATGCAAATTTCCAATTATTCTATGCCAAAGTTCATCAACATCGTGGCTATGCACCTTCTCCACATTTGTGCTTAATGCAAAACAATCCTCCACATCTAGCTTGTATAGGTTCTTCACACAAACCCTGATCTTATTCACCTACCCCTGCCTATGTGTCTTAGCAAAGCCTTTCTTTCATTGAAGATCACATCATAAAAATGGTCTTCCAAAGCTGCAATCGAGACAAGATTCTTCTTTAGACCTGGAGAAAACATCACATCCTTGAGTTTGAGAGGGGAGCCTAAGTCCATTTCAAAGGTGACTGTACCAATCCTAGTCATGTTGTACCTTCCATCATCTCCCATATTGATGTGCATCTAGAGATCCTTCGCCTCAAATCACTAAAAAATATCTATTCCCAATCATATGGAATGAGGCACCATTGTTGAGGTACCACACACTTCCCATCACTGCGTTGGTCATGCATGCAATGAGAGTAATTTCAAGCTCGAACTGTGAAGCCAAAGCTTCACTTTCCGCTCCTCCTGCGGCCTTCGTTCTTGTCTTCTTGTGTGGACATTTCGTGGCATAGTGCCTGAATTCGTGACGGTGAAAGCACTTGATTCTGGACAAGTCTTTCTTCTTGCCCCCTTGACTAGATTATGCTTTGGATTGGATTTCTTCCCTTTCCCTTTCTTTTCCTTTCCATCCAAGGCACATTTCTCCTCACCCTTTCCCTTGGATGAATTCTTGTCTCTGGTATTCTTCCTTGTTTCCTCCTATAGCAAGTCAAACCATAAGAAATCCCAACTTGGTAGTTTATCCCTACCATTTATTGATTCTTGATAGTTATGCTAGCTCTTGGGAAGACCCAAAAGGGATAGATCTACCAAGTCTTCTTCAGGGAAATTAATCACCAAGTTCATCAAGACACTGTGTAAACTTGCTCAGATACTATGAAATTGTGTCATTCTTCTGCATCTTGATACTTCGAAGATTTTCCTTTACTGCCAGCTTCCTATGGTCACTATTATTCTAAAAACCAATTGTCAATGTTTTCCACATCACGAATGGATTCTATTTTCTATGGATATTCGAGACAATATGATCTCATACTCCATCCAATATGATTCTCCTCACCTTGGCCACATCTTTCTTCCACTGAGAAATATTATGGGCATCAAATGCTTAGTGTTTTGCTACATTTGTCTTGATGTATTCTAGCAACTCATTATCATCCAATACTGCCTCCATGCAACAAAGTTTGAGGTTCCTTCCAATGCATACTCTAACTCGAGTCCATTGAAAGTCATCTTATTAGTCTTGAAGAAAACCTGCAACAATGACCTTCAAATTCGAAACTCCTGCAATGAAAACTTTGAAATATCTGCTCTATGGTGATTCTAGCTCTGGTACCATGTAGAAATTAATGTGTAGATTCAAAACTGCTCATGAAATTTACTAAATCACAAGATTTGAAGCTACTCTACTGATCTGCAAAAGTTAATTCACCATATAGAAAAAATCATAGACATTAAAAGGAAAACATCACACATGCACAAATATTTATCTAGGAGAAAGCAACTGCTCATAACCCCTTACTATCTACATTTCATTAATAAGAGAATAGAGATGAAATACATATTCTTTCTCGAGCTTGAGCACACCCTGCAAGTGTATAATCTATCCCTTTTCCTGACTGACTGACTTTGGCCAACACTTAGCCAATTTTCAAGTCATCCAAGCTCCTATTTCCTTGCTCTGTTCCTCTAGGAAATTGACCCCTATTATTTAGGAATTTCCCACTATTGAGTTGCGTAATTCGCTTAGGTCCTTCCTCTGACTGCATGCACCACTTGTACACATTGGAATACGCTACAACTGATAGTACATTGCCTTGGAATCTCCATCTCAACTAGGAAACTCAAATTATTTGCATGCAACAATTATTTTGGGATGATTGATCAGTTTGTTGATTGATCACTGTGTAGTTGAAGTTCCACTTCTGCAACTTGACCTCCACTAGTTCTTCTGACAGTTAGAACAAGTTTAACTGACAATAAATCAAATTAATTGAAATAGATTGCTAAAAAATTTGAAATCAAACATACTTAACTAAACTCAAGCTTCCCCAACTCAAATTAACTGAGTTAACTAAGTGATAAGTGCCATGTCACCTTATTTAACTACCTCCAAGATTTCTGCTGAAAAAGAAATTCAAATTTTCTCTAGTTTGACCAAGGCAACGTCAAACTGAGATTTTCTTGCTACATTTTCAACAGGTATTCTTCCATCATCGCATCCTTCCAAACTTGTTGTCTAGTTTCCTCCTCATATTTGGAGGGATTAGAATCAATGAGATTAGTCATCAATGATGCATATCCAAAATACATCTTCAGTCTCCTACTTTCCCTTAAGGTGCCACGTTCTGTTGCATGTTCTTTTGCTTCTTATAAAGTAGATCTAAGCAAAGTTGGCCTCTTCTTGATTTCGGGAATAACAATTGGATCCATTGGCTCATTATTCCATTTTATATCTTCCTGATGACCTATTAGATGTTATGAAGAACTAGATGGACCTAATCCTTCTTCCTTGGGGGCTTCATGTTATTCATCACTATTAGAGTCCATGGAAACTTATTTAGACTTCCAATAGGAAACATTTACATCAAAGGTAACATCCTTTCTTACTTCAACCTGTCATTGTCTAGGAATTAAATTCTATAGGCATTTGATGTCTCATTGTATCCAAAAAATATCCTTTTATTTCCTAAAGGCTCTATTTTCTTCCTCTTATCTTTGGGTACATGAATGTAAACTAAACAACCAAATATTCTGAAGTTTCCAACCTTTGGTTTATGTCTGGTGAATTCTTCTTCAGGAGTCTTGTCTTCCAAGATTTGATGAGGACTTCTATTTTGGATATATATTGTTGTCATGGATGCTTCACTCCATAAGAACATGGGCAATTCTTAATCATGCAAATTGCCTTAATAGATTCTTTAATGGATCTGTTCTTCTTTCAACACTCTATTTTGTTGTGGATTGTAAGGGACTATCAACTCCCTCTTAATCTCAACATATTTACAAAATGAAACAAGTTCCTTGGAAGTGTATTATCCTCCATTATTTGATCTCAAAATCTTGATTTTCTTTCCTATCAAGTTTTCTACTTCAACCTTAAATTATTCAAACTTGATTAAAATTTCATCCTTGGTTTCATGAAGTAAATCCATGTTTCTTGAGAGAAGTAATCAATAAAATTTACGTAGTATAAATATCCTCCAAGAGATTTCACTAGAATTGGATGACATATATTAGAATGAACTAGACCCAAAATCTCCTTGGACCTACTTTCACTACTTCGAAAATACTTCTTGACATTCTTCCCAAGCACACCTTTACATAATCCTTCATGCTCCATCTACAATTCTGGAACACCTAAAACCAACTGATTTAAAGCTGACAAATCTCTATAGCAAAGATTCACCATATCTTCTATGCCATAGTTCACATGGATTGATATCATTATGCACTAATGCTTGAGCTAGTTCTTTCAAGAGTCTATACAACCTTCCTTCACAAAATCCAATTTCTCTAAAAGAGTCTATACTTGATCCCTTGTGCCATATAAGGACTTTACCATCAACAAATTCTACTCTATCTCCTCTATCTTCCAAATATGAAATAGAAACCAAATTATTTTTCAAACTTGATACATATAGTATGTTGCTAAGATGAATGTTTTCACCTGATTCCATCTCAATGGATGTTTTTTCAATGCCTTTGACTGCATAATTTTTTTATCTCCAAGCTCTAACTTTTGAGATAATTTATTTGCCATTAGAATTGTGAGATTTTCATGATCTCTTGTCATTTGGCTTGAGACACCACTATCTACCAACCACAAGTCATCACTATTTACAAAAAAAAATTGTAAGAGCATAGAAATAGAAGAAATATTTGTCACCTAAATCTTCATTCTTGGGTTTCTTTATATTTTCATCAATGTCTGTTGTGGTAGCATGTTGTTTCCCGTTTCTCTTTCTATCATTTGATCTTTCAAGACAATGGCTTCTATAATGAAAAAAATTGTGACAGTGATAACATTAAATCTTTAACATATTATTCTTCCCTTGAGTAGTGGGTCTTATACCTTCAAGGCTTCTATATTCATTTCTTATTTGAAATCCAAACTTCTTTCTTCATCTAGTCTTCTTGGAACCTACTGCAAATGCTTGAGAGTCACCTTCTTCATATATTTGAATCCTTCCCTTTGATATAAGTCTATAATATTCTTGAGCACATGATATCCATACTTCCTCAAATATTGGAATCTCTTTCCTGCCACAAATACTAGATGTAAATGAATCCCATGAGTTGGGAAAACCATAAATTGTTGTAGTCACAAGTTCTTTATCAAAGATGATATCATCAATTTCTTGAAGTTGATCTCTTAATTGAGAGGTCCTCATGAAATATGAGGCCACAATATCATTTATCTTGATTTTAACATCATGAAGCTCATTCTTCAAACTCATTTCTTAATCAATGTTGTTCATAGTATATAATCCAACTAGCGCATCACACATGTTCTTTGAAGTGTCAATATTTGTGACATTTGGAATCAAATGATCTATGATAGAATCCATAATAATACTTTTAGTTGTGATGCCATTCTTCTCATAATTTTATTTCCTTCATTATCTGAATGTTTGATTACCTTTCCCTTCACAATATCCAATACATCATTCTTTGCAAGAATGAGGTCAATCCTTCTCTTCCAAGTCTTTAAATTTAAAGCTCCTTCTTCGGCTTGTTCTATAATTTATAGAGGAACCCACGGATAAAGATAAACAATAATATTGTAGATGTAGGCCTCTTTAAGAGTGATATTTAAATCCATTTCCTTTACCAAATCTTTTCAAGAGTGATCTCAATGAATTTTCCTTCAAAGCTTTGATACCATGTTGATTTTTCAAGTGCAATGGATACAAGCACTAATTTCTGAAAATTGATAATTACTTCTAATGATGTAGATATTATTTTAGCACTTCCAGTTTATCATTAAGCAATTGCACTTAATAAATTAAATCATAAATACATGAGGATGGCAAAGATCACAATGCACAAAGACAACACTAGATTAACCTTGCGAAAACCCACTTGGGGGAAAAATCCAACAACCTAAGAGATACACCTAAGATACAGCTAATTCTACTAGTCAACTATGATGGTCAAATTGAATGAAAATTATATGATCAAACCTATTGAAACGTCCCTATTATCAAGTCAATCTTCTAACCAAAAAACTCGGCCTTCCCTAATCCATCTAGGCCAAAATTCGGCCTCCCAAAAACTCAACTCTTTTTCCCATAATATGTTGCCCAAAATTTTGACCCTACTGCCCATAAACTATTACCAAGAAGTTCAACCTACTGCCTAGAATATGCCCATAAATTCACATATGTGAAGTCAATGAGAGAGAGAGAGAGATGCTTGAGATGATTTTTTCCTTCTTCGTCCTTCGTCTTATTCGCTTGGATGCCCAGAATATATATTTTTGTGTATGAGATCAAATGGCATTCTTTGGAAGAGGTCGGGTGCATTATATATAGTGTTATGCTTGTCTTGAATCGGTGTCTCTTTACTAGGGCTGACTTGACTTGAAGGGGGGCCAACTTGACAAGTTTGGAGCCAAAAACTCAAAATTCAAAATTTCTCTTTTGAAATCGACATGAAGAACATATCTTATATCAATAATTTCATGGGCTAATCAATAAAATGACATGAAGAACATGTCTTAAAGTTTCATTATATATATCAAGGAATACAATATTAATTATGAATACTAACCATAGCTATAAAATTCAACAATATTTTAACCCACTAACGAAATAATAAGTTTATGAGGGATATTTCTAGGTCTTGCTACCGAAAAAGTTGCAGTATACATTGCCATCATTGAAATATTAACCGAGGCCATAGCTCTAAGCATTTGTTAGTTGGTGATCAATTTGGACTCTCAGCTCATGGTATTGCAGTTGATTTACACCTACCATGTCAAGCATCCTGTGTTATTTCATTAGTATATCAAGGAACATCCTCTTGAACATTAATTTGAATACATTGTATATCAACATGTCCCTAGGAGTTCTAATATATTAGCTTATTCATTGACTAACCATGTGTTAGAATGGCATATAACACTTATAAAATTAATAAAACTAAACATGCATGTACATAAACAACATGGGACAATTTTCATCATCATTGTAAACATTCATAAGTAACTAGACCAAACACGTGTGTGTGTGTGTGTGTATAATAGTTTGTGTACAACACATTAAACATATTAAATTAGTATAGTGCCAAAATTAGGCTCGCAGACCTATCCTCATAAGCCCTTAAATAAAATACTAATTTCCAAAATTTCCCCAAGCGGATTACATATAGTAAGCATAGGTATTCCATGGATACTCCTCATCCAACTCTCATTGAGCTCAATGACTGACAACCATCCTAGTCACTCGATGAAGAGGTTGGCCCATCCTACTGGGTACACCCACGATTTAGTGCTATGTGTGTCATGAAACATCCTCTAGTCATGTATAGGTGACATCCATCAAGAGACCCACTAGGTTTTGTTTCACCTGGATTAGCTATTTCCAGTCATCCTCCTCATCCTCACCTAAATTATCTCATGTTTCTAGTGGCTTGACTTATCTCTCTCTCTCTCTCTCTCTC